>VYXD01014089.1:1063339-1228300 GCA_013397195.1 Hylia prasina | reverse complement strand
CCTTTTCCCTTTTCCCTTTTCCCTTTTCCCTTTTCCCTTTTCCCTTTTCCCTTTTCCCTTTTTTCCGTGTTGAGTCCCTTGCAAGGGAATCTAGCAGTTGGTTGGAGGATCCTGGTGCTACTGCTGCTGCTGCTGAACCTCCCCCTGGACAGATAAGAAGGTTCTGGGAGATACTTTAGTTTAGGAAATCCTAAAGTCGTTGATCTGCTAGACCCCTTTTTTCTCACTAGAAAACTCCATATGTTTGTGGGAGCACAGCAGAATTTTTTAGGAGGGAAAACATCTGGTCTTACCAGAATACCCTGGATCTGATGCTGTGCAGTGCACATGAGTTGTCTTCATGAGTTCACTGCCTTGTTTTCAGTCACATCTACCCAGATTTTTCATGCCTTAGCAACCATTGGTGTCATAGATGCAGGAATTCATCTTGCCTAGTGCCATAGTTGCTCTTCGATGCTAAAAGGAATAATAAATAATACAGATTCGTTGTCACAAATGTGAGTAGATATGGTTGAGTTCACACAGTTTGAGGAAGATTGTCTCCTTGTTTTATCTTGTTTGGTTTTCAGTGTAGAACAGAGCTATTAAAGAATGAAGCATGAATATTGGCATGGGTTCCTGGAGATCAGAGCAGGAAGATAGATGGAAAAAAAATGGGTTAGAAGAAAAATTTTATAAGGAATAAAGGGAGCAGGTGTGGTCTGTGTTAAAAGAAATTGTTCTAAGAATAAGTATAGAGTTATCATCATAGGATGGGAGGAAGTCTACTTGAATCTTCAAATCTAGTATTTGGTATTGGAAATGGCTGCATCATATCATCAATTTCATAAAGGGACAGAGTTCCTTTTCTTACTTTCACCTCTGGTTTGAAGTTGAAGAATCAATTAAGAGTTCTGCTGTGCTCAACTTGTGGGCCTTTTTCTAGTGTATAATTTATGTAGTTGGATCTAGATACTTGATTTTGTTACCTCTTCCATGAATTGAAGCTGCAGCCAAGAACTGTAGTTATTATTTTTAAAAAAATTCTTGAAACTACTGCTTTTATTTCCTTTGAAAGTACTGAGGTAGCTGCAAATTTTATTCTCTTTAGTGAAGGATAAAAAAGTTCAATAAATAATAATGCAATAATTATAAAAATCACATTATATTATTAATTATGATAATATAATAAATATGATTATGTTTATTTATAATAATAAACGAATAATTTATTATTAAATAAATAGATAAAGATGGGGCACTGTGGTTTGCCTGCTAAGAAAACTCCATTAGACATTTTTTTTCTGAAAGCTTTTGGCTGTAATTCAGGAGCAAAATTTGGCGTTCTTTGAGATTTATTTTTTGATGCAATATTTTGCTTTCATGTAATTTTGTAATGCAGTGCAATTTAAAATGCTTGAAAATGTAGTTTTATCTTATTTCAGCCTTTTGTAAGAAAATCCCTAATATTCGGAAATCAAATTTTGAAGTGAGAGGGTGTTTTGCTATGTACAGACCTTACACAGAGGCTTTAGAATAGTCCTACTCAGAATCTGAAGGAATGTTCAATTAGTATTTCACATATAATTAATTTTCTACATGAGCTTTTTCCCCTAAACTTTATTTTTAGATGTGAAAAAATCCCAAACCCTAAATGCTACATAACAGTATTATGTCAAAAGACCATATGCTTACATCTGTTTGTTAATAGCAGTGTGTTATTGTTTCAGGTTTTGGCAGATAAACATGGCAATGCCTTGTGGTTGAATGAAAGAGAATGCTCCATTCAAAGGAGAAACCAGAAAGTTGTGGAGGAAGCACCAAGGTGTGTATACTGGATTCTTGATGCAGCTTCATAGTAACTGAAAGCACTTTTGGAAGCCTGCTGGTTGTATTTATTGTACAAATGCAAGTAAATTTTATTCTATTAAAAAGCAGAAAGAAAAGAAATGTTTGTTACATTTGACTGTCAAATGTTTGTTTGTCATTTGACTGTAATGCAGTTCTGATGTTGTTCTTGACAGTGTTTTGGTTTTGCTTTACAGTCTTTCTGTAAGAAAACTGGTGTTGTGTAGTTAATTTTTTTTCATGATCTTTTATAAAATGGATTTGGATCTTACCAATCCACTGTATATGATATGGCTTTGTTTATATATGTGAAGTTTTTTTGATTTCTCTTTTGGATGTAAAGGTCAAGTAAAATATGAAATAACTATGAATTTTACCACAGGTACAGGTATTTGGCTTTTAGAGTAATTGTGTTAAGACCACATAATACTGTATATTTCCATTTGAATTGGAATATGAAATACGAAATACTCTGCAGCACTTTTATTACCCATTCATGGTAGTGAGCTGGAGATCTAGGTGTCTACAAACTTAAAAGTGCAAAATTATTTTAATCTTACTGGTTTTATGTGAAGCTGAAATGCCTTGCTGCTGTGCAAGATATGGCCTTGCTGTGTTTTCTGTTGCATAGCAGTCATCAGAGAATATGTGTGTAAAAAGGGCAGCAAGAAATTCTGATTTCAGAAAGGCAGACACGGGTATATCACTGCCTGTGGCAATTACCAGTGTAACATGTTTACCAGCTGGGATGGGTTTGCTGTATTTTTTTATAGCACAGAACTATGTGATGCAACAATTTGGGATGTCAGGAAAAGCACATTACTCAAATGACATTTCTTTTGAAGTGCCTCATTAATTAATGTTGAATCATAATTGTGGGACTGCCACTGTTTGGCCTATATTTTAAATTAAATAACAAAGGTTAAACCTAAAGATACAAATCCACTTACAAATGCTTCCTGCTAGTGCTTGTGGATTTCTTGGAACCCTTATGCTGCTTTATGTCTTAAGATCTTACTGTGTTATTGTGGAAAGTGAATACTTCAGGTCCTGATATAATGCACATGTGCATGTATGTGTACCTAAGCACTTAAAAGAGGAGTATCTTCTGCCTCATGAGTATATGTAAGGCAATGCCTGTTATTCCTCCCTGCTCCTTCTCCATGCCTGTGGTCAATTCAAGTGGCGTGATACATTTTTCTCTCACCAGCCAGCTGTGATCAGTGTTTTCTTTTATCAGAAATACCAGCCTTTTAATTTTCTTGGGCTTCTCTGTTGGAGTTGCCAGTAAGTTTTCTCATCCTCTCCTATAACCCACAACTCCTATAACACACAAGAGTGTGGGCAAGTCAGTAGCTTCCAAAATTTGGCATGAAAACTTTCCTTCCTTTTTGTTATTGAATGTTTTAGACTCTGCCAGACTTCTCCTGGCAGCTTTGGAAGCATTACCTGCCTTACAGCCACTTGCACTTGGCTGCAGAATCCATTAATTTTCAAAGGGTTACAAGATATGCAGGGCACTGACTTCTGTGAGACACCAGAGAGAGCCTCAAGTACTAAAGACACCCTAAAGCCTCAAGTTAACCCTTCCTGTGAATGCTGTTTCAGTTTGATTGCTTATGGAATCCTGGACATGCTTCTTCTGGAGTGGCTGGATGTAGGAAATAGACTGACCTCTTTTCTCCTATTTTAAATGATAGCTGCTATTAAGAACTCTGAGATAGGTCAAACCTTTTTATTTTCTTTTATGAAGCCTGGGAGGTAGGGGTGTTACAGGCTAAAATGTTGGGGGATTTTTGTCTTCTGGACAGTTTAGAGCTTTTGACATTAGTCTCTTCTCATGCCTTTTTTGATTCACTCTATTAATATTGCTAAGTATCTAATTTAAGAGACTGAGGGACTTTTGGCTTGGAGAGTAACTTATGATTTTCTTGAAGCTAAATCTGCAGCTGCTGAACTTTTCGTTATGGATCATTTTGTGTTTGTGTCCCCAGTTTTACTAGGGAAGTTTAGTCTTTTGTTAAAAACAAACAACAAACAAAAGATGCTCTCTTTTGCTGAGAGAAACCCCTTCAGTTCACATACTAATGAGGTTAAAATATTCAAGGGACCCCTGGTGTTCATGATGGTCAATCCTCATAGATTCAAACAGGAGACCAAAAGCTTTACTTATACCCTTGGTGAGTTGTCCTCTTTTGGGAAGCACAGACAATAAGACACATCCAATCATCACCAGTTTTTTAGTTTTGTGCTTGGCGAAATTAGTGATGCACAAAGCTTCTAGCGATGTACCATAATTTTATCTGCTTCTACTTTCACACATTTTTGGATATGCTGTTGTCTTCTTCTTTCACAGAGAAGAGAGAGATGAGTGGCATTTCATGCACTTAGTGTTGTTCCTTAGTTGAGTTTTGTTCCTCAACTGCCCAAGCTCTTCTCTGTTCATTTTCACAGTTGCCATGAGAAACTACCTCGGCAAGGAAAAATACAAAGGTGTGGTTGTATTTTCCTGTCATTGGAGTGATTAATAGGAGATTGTCTCCCATGTGAAGAAACAAGGCCTATAAGTTTATCAGAAAATCCATGGATCCTTTAGGATTATTCAAAATTGAATGCAGAAGAGTATTAACTGACATCCAATTCAATAATTGGAGTAGTAACTCAGAGGAATGCTCTAAAACTTTACTTTGGTGAGCACGTGTCCTATCTAACAATTTCTGAACCTGTTAGAAGCTTCTTAAATCAATTCAAATTTGCCTCACCACTTATGTGAAGGAATGGTCATCTGTTCAGAGGCACTGACAATTTGAATGAATGTATATAGGCAGGAACATGGCAGAAAGGTGCATTGTTGAATTACACTCTATCTACAGGTTCTTCTTAGAGTTGTTATGCATATATGTGTGTCAGACTCTACATTTCCTCTCACTGGCTGGAAATCCTTGAAGGATTTTGGGTTAAGAGAAATGTGAGCCTGTTCTGTTTGTGACTGTGAACGTGCTTCATAGGTGGGTTCTACTTGGATGTGGGGGCAGAACTGTGTACACAAATCCTTTAGCCTATTTATGCCCATGGTCTGGTAGTATATAATGAATGTCTCAAAGGATAATGCTTTATGTAGGTAAGTAATTTTTTTAAAACAAACAGTACTTTTGGAGCAGGAAAGTTGTCCTTGACATTTAGAAAATGAGTCATTTATTGAGTCATTGGTCATTTATTTTTTGTCCAAACTGAATAATAAATTTTCACTGATGGTATAACTGTTTGTATTTTTCAAAATCTCAACTTTGTGAGTGAGTGAAGGGAATAGGGATATTTTGGGAAACCTTATCTGATGAACTAGCAGTGGAGAGGTAACATCTTGCCTATGTGGTTCATCTTCCTGGCTGTAGAAACAAAGAGACAAACTGATGGTATTCCTTTTGATTAACTTTATAATAACTTGATGAAGGTCTTATGAATGAGGTGTCAGGCCTGATTTTTGGTTTTTTGGATGCTTTTATTTTGTGAATAATTTTTCTTAATGGTAGCCTTTGTGCTGCCATTGGAGCTGTTTGGTCTAAAGAAAACAGGTGTATATGTGAGAAAAAGATATAAAGTCAGGTTTAAAATGCTGTGTTTTTGAGTGATGCCTAATTAGACTGGAGAAGAGTTATCTTGGTTATAAAAGGTGCATGGTTTAAAAAGGGGGAAACAATGTATTTGAAAGGTAAAGCTGTGGAGGGGAATATGAAAACTTTGGTTAATTAACCTAGCCAATGGTAGGGATGATCCAGTCATTTCAGAGCGTAAAACTTAACTGTGTGGCAGAGATCAAGTTTAGCAATGTGACACCTGTGTTCCATTCTCTGGCTACAGCAGGAGGTGAACAGTAAGATCTCAGACTTACATTTAACAAGTGTAGGGAAGACACCACTGTAATGAAGGGGAGTAACTGTCTTTCATCTATATGAGAAGTAATAATGGTTATTCTAGAAATAGAGTATGAAGCTGATATTGAGACTGTTTTGTTCTTCATAAGCCACTCATTGACCTTTCATGATCAAAGCCCTGCTGAAACTCCACACTGAATTATAGAATGTTGATTTCATGTAATGTATTATCCTCTTACCGAATCAAAATAAAAAATATTTTGAAACTATTTTATACTTACCAGTGTCTATTCTTATAGGTATGACACAGTTTTTATGTCTTCTGATCATCTCTGTTATCTGATATAGGATCTCATACAGCTTTCTTGAATCAGTCTTGACTTCCTTTTCCTGTTGGTCCCATTGTTTGCCAGGAATTTTTTTTTCCCTAAATTCTGAAAACGCCTACCTTATAGTCCATCAATCTGCCTGTGTGGGCACTGGAAGGACATAGGTGTGAAGTAGCACTTTTTCAGTAAAGGACATGATTCCACTGTCTCCTACTTTGCCTAGTTGTTTGCTCACTTCTTGTGTCATGTCAAATATGGTTTATTGTGCCAGAAGTCTCTAGCTCTTCTGTGAGTTCAGATCTCAGTGAAAAGCACCACAGTAAGTCCTGAAAGATAAGTCCTGACCTAGCACTGGCTTCTGTCTGAGTGCAGTCCGGGGCTCCAGATGGAGCTTCACTGGCTTTGAGGCCACTTTAGACAGGTGAGGGCTCCTGATTGCTCCTTTGCAGAATCAGGGCCCACTGTTGAAGCCATCTCAAAGAAACGTAACACTTGGTGTTTTAAAGAGTAACTTAGAGGTAAGGTACAAATGACTGTCTATTCCCTTGCAAAAGTACTTTTAAAATGATAGCTGAGTTATGTGCCTAATGTAAGTCAAGGCAGAAGTATCAATAATAAGTGTATTTACAACTCTGTGATTGATTAATTACTACATGTTCTTTCATTGAAAAAATCAATGTATCAGGTTGAGGCGTAACTGTTTTCAAGGCTTTGGTGGATTACCACAGAAATACATATATATAAAAAATTAATCCATGTAGGTTAATCTAAATCTGTATTTATGATACAGATGAGAGTACCAAGAAAAATGTGTTACTTCCAGAGTCTTTTGCTTTGCTGGCCCCGTGGAAGTTATGGGGTGCTCTCCTAGAATGAGGAACTCTGGCATCTGGGCAATGTTCACAGTGGCTCCCAACGTGGTAGCTGAGCTGCTCTTTGGGTGCCCTTGAGTGTGTCCAAGACTTGTGGAAAAGAATGTGTTGCAATTAATGTGGATAATAAATATGTCTTCTAAGATTGCATCTGTTTGTATGCCTTTTTTAAATTTAATTTCCATTACTTTAGATCTCACTGATCTAGGAGTGTTGTGTTCTATTATTTTATGTTTTAGAGAATATAGTTACTTATCCAGAATTTCCTGTACATTAGCAGTATATTGTAAAGCATGCAGTGTATCTGCTTAGGGACAATATAAATGTAAAGACATACATTTGACATTCTTGACATGTTTTCATAACTTTAATAATGATGCTGTCCTTTTTTGACCATAGTTTAAACAGAAGAGTAAATGATATATAATAATTATTTTTTAACTAAAAAAGTCATTGTTTCTATATTGTAGCACTTTTCTAGACCCTGAAACTCGAAGAGCAATGGGAGAACAAGCAGTAGCTCTTGCCAAAGCAGTAAAGTATTCCTCTGCTGGAACAGTAGAATTCCTTGTGGACTCCAGTAAGAATTTCTACTTTTTGGAAATGAATACTAGACTTCAGGTAAGAAAAACAACTCTTCAGATTCAGAAAAGTGTTATTTAAATAAACAGACCATAACCTTCTCCCATATTTAAGAGTCTGCTCCTGCAAAGATTTAAACAAGTATCTTGATGCATGTGAGCACTTCCCACTGAACTTAAAAGATCTACTCACTGAAAAGATCTACTCACATAAGCCTGCCCAAGCAAGAGTTTGCAGCAGTGAGCCCTTGCACAGCACTCAAGTAAATGTTCAAAGCCTTTGCTCTTTGTTACACTTGACCTAAAGACCTTGCAAAAGGTCACTGGTAAGTGCCACTGTGAGTTCACAGTAAGTGGCTAGCCACTGTGCTCTGAGGCTTTCCTGCAGCCTACTGGTCCCTGAAGTTTCTTTCGTATTTTTTATACTTTGATGATGACTTGCTGAGTTTTTCTAGGAGGATAGTTGAAACTATATATGTATACGAGCAATAAAACACCAGCAATCAGCATATAATTGAAATTGTGACTTGAATGCAACTGTGTAAAAAGCATGCTGACATAATGTAGGATTTTTGTGACAGTTCATGTAGCTAGTAGAAGCTGTTCTAATGTACACTGCAAGTGAACAGATGAACAGTGTTTTATGGAAAACCCCCTCTACCACTTTTTTGACTGTTTGATAGATTTCTGGTCATAAGCTAGGAAAACAAGTATATAACTTGAAGTCTGGATATCTTGAAGACCAGAAAAGCATTCAACTTGTAAGCAAGCCCATTCTATTGCCTTTATCCTCCATTTCTCACTTTGTTAAATAACACCAGAAAGACTGAAATGTGGAATCAAGCACCAGTTTGATAAGCTTCCCATTCTGTTTTAGCTACATTTCTTTAGGGTTATGTCCTGCGTGCTGCTTGTACATGTGGGCAATGATAGAGCATAGAGAGATCCTTATAATCTGACATCTTTGCATGACCTTACATAATAACTGGCTAAATTTATTATTTAGCTGAGTTTATGCTTTGGGTAAAGAAATTGAAGAGAATTTGGGGGGGGTGTTAAAATCTTCTGTGCCAGGGGAAGACTGCTGCTAAATTTTTTCTTGCCTTGCAGGACAGCAGTGATTTTGGAATTAGCCATGACAGTCACTTCACATGCCTTTGCTAGGCACTATCAGGTCCACCTTAGATTCAGTTAGAGGGAGCAGTGGTTAATGGCAATGTATAGTTCATTAAAATATTATGAAGAATTCTCTCACTTTGGTCACATTCTTTACACTTTTTACACTTTCCCCCATCTTGTACTTTTTGAGCCAATGTTTCTTCAGTGAATTCATATTCTTGTTTACATAGAAGAAAATTAATGTGTGGTTTTCTGCATAACCCATGAGAACTTCAAAACCATTTGCTTGCTGTAGTATTATTGACTGCAAGTTCCTAAATGGAATTTGTGGTGGAATGTCCTTGGACTCCTTTTTGTGGGTTGTTTTTAAGACATTATCTTTGCTGTTTTGCAGTGTCTTCCCCCTGCAATACCCACTGGTACATGTTTGTAGTCCCAAATTTTTAAGGCCTCCACAGGCAGGAAGAAAGCTTTCACAATTCCATCTTTAAGGGCTTTAGACTCCTTTTGGAATACAGCCTAAGCACTTGGACAATCCCCTATAATAGCAAACTCATTCTTTCCAACTCTTAGAGAAATTTACTAATCTTAAATTAGACTACTTGTTTAGATATTTTTTACTTCCTCCATCCTGACTGTGTGTTGTCTCTAATTAGCATTTCAGCTTGAGTCTGGAGTAGTAATTTTCTCTGATTTTCCCCCAGTCTCACCCAATTGATCTCTCACTTCTCCTGAGTCTCAAAATTTACTTTCTCTTCAGCTAACAATTATGCAACTAATGTGTTGTACTTGCTCCCTACTAATAAGAGCCAAGTCTAGAAACTCTACTGAAGCTTGTCCAGCTTTAACTCCAGGGCCAGGATAGTCTCCAGATGTCCCTGTATTGCTTCAGTCTTTTTTTTTTCCTTTTGCATCTCCTAACTGTGATCAGTGACTAACAGATTCACTTGCCTTGTTCTTGCTGAACACCCCACAGCTGGAAGAACTTTCCAAAATGTTGGGTGTCTGATCCATAAATGATCCTCTTAAGGTATTTGTCAGTGTGCGTTAGACACAGCTATGTGTCAACATCATCAGAACATTTCTACTAAATTATGCAGTTTTCTGTTTGTTTTAATGTTTCAGCAGGCTCTGATCAGATCACTGGAACATTATTTTAGATACAGACTTCAGAATATACTTGCAAACTGAATTGTGTCCAGTATTTTGCCTGTTAATTTCTCCACTCCCTCTCTCTGCCTTTCAGTTTTTATGGTAAATTATTTTGCAGTAATCAGAGTTGTATTGTTACTTTGCTGGTTTTTTTTGGGGAACTCTCTGGGAATATATCTTTTCTGTTGCATAGTTATGCAAAAGAAG
Organism: Hylia prasina; assembly: GCA_013397195.1. Taxonomy (NCBI): domain Eukaryota; kingdom Metazoa; phylum Chordata; class Aves; order Passeriformes; family Sylviidae; genus Hylia; species Hylia prasina. The sequence goes on along the minus strand of VYXD01014089.1, from coordinate 1,218,341 downwards.
TGTAAATAGCACCTTGGAGGAAGTTATTTTATTTAGTTTTTGTTTTAAATGTTGCTGCAATACTATACAAGATTGAGAAGCAAAAGAAAATTGGTGAATCAGCTCCATTGTGTCTCTTGTATGCTACACAAATTTGTTACAGATGTTTTACTGCCTCTTAAGTGATTCAGCTAGAATGGCTTATTATTCACTGTTGGCAATGTTCTTTTTGTTGTATCTGCTTTTCTGTCATCTTTCAGAGGCTAGCTGGTAAGTATGAGACATAAGATTGAGGATTGGATAATTGCATAGTAAAACTAGTTCTTACTTTCCACAGGAGAATGTAGAGATGTCTGCCCTAGCAGCTACCAGAGAACTTCTGTGCAGTGTCATTTAGAGCACTTTTGCAGTGGTTTTCAGACAGTTACCACTGTTAAAATTGAGGCAGACCAGATGTTGAATATCTGATTCTTCATAGCTGCTCACAGTGTGGTGTGTTTTCCGTTACCTAGTTGTCATCAGCCTAATCAAGGGCGGTCATGGTCCAAAACAACTTATCCAGAGCTTTGCAATAAATACAAAGTGTCTGACCCCTTAGATTGATAGCCTTTCTGGCTTCTAAGTTATGTCAAAATCTTCTAAGGTACTTCAGAAGCTGGGTTTCACCAGTTTCTTCTTTTCTTCACTGGAAGAATAGGTGATGTTTCTCTTGGACTTTATATGAAGGACGTCTTTGGTCTGTATTTCAGAAGTATCTGTTAATATGTGTGTGTGGTGTAGCTAAACTTCATACATGTGAATCAGTTAGTGACAGCAAAGGGAAAATATCCTATATTTTAGATGTTTGTAGTACCTTTGGAAAATTATATATTCCAGAACTTTTTGCAAAACTGGCTGTGACTACTGTAAAACATGGGAAGAATTTTTACATGCAACATGCCTGCACCTCTCATGTTTGTCCACCCATGAAAATATGCAAAGCATGGCTGGAAAATGCCTAAAAGTAGGTAGAAATCCTGTTGCAGATGGTTTGGAGCACCACTGCTTATAAACTCCTGGTTCTAACAGCCCCCTTATGGTATCTCTATTCTGTTGCTCATCAGGAGTCAGCACCTGCTACGTTTGCTTAGTGAAGGAGATTAGTGCTGGAAAATATTGCAGCTGCACTATATGTAACAGTAACAACAAAATACAAATCTCCAAGTGGTGAGCTGAGTCCAGATTGCCACCTAAAGCCACAGAGAGGTGGTGACTTTGGTATCTATAGCAGAGCCATGGGATGGCAAGCGGTGATCTTGCTGTCTTGGTTGTGGGTAGCTGCCTGGAGGATGACTTGTGATAGATGGGCAGGAGTATGGGAGCCAGGAAAGGGGCTGTCAGGAATTAGAGGACTACGTTTCTATGGTGGGATTTCAAAGTAAATTCTCAAGCTACTGTTTCTGCTTTTTGCTGAGATTCTTCATATTCCTTAATACTGGAATCTTGTTTTACTGTGACAACACTTCGCTTCAGTCATTTTAAATAGTCTAACGAACAGTGTCAGATGGTAAAGACTTTCAATTGCTGCTAACCTGGGCTGAATTCGAACTACTGACCTGAAGGTGAAAGGTCTCTTATCCCATTACCAGTCTGCTAAGCCCACCAGAATCCATTCTGCACACAGTTTATACCAGCTGTTCATGGCCATTTTTAGAACCGAAAGAAAAGGTGATTTTACTGCCAAACAACACTTCTTCACACAAGAGGGTCAGCCTACAACAGTTAACCAAATTTTTGCCACATTCTTGCCTCCTAATGCAACTTCCATTATGTATCTACTGGTTGTCTGCTTTTCAGGCTTCCCAAAAGAACTACAGAAAAGCATTGCTAATTGTTGTTGACAGAAGAGAACAACATTGTTTGTGTAAGTCATTGAATCTGAAAGATGCCATTAACAGTGCTGCCAAGGCAAGGAGTGATATCTTAGAGACGACATTCCCATGTAACTCTCAAAAAGTACTATTAAAAAAAGTAGAGAAAGAGGAGACTACTTAATAAGTAGAGAAACAAAAGGTCATTCTTCAAAGGGTACATTAGTTTCTTTGCTTTGGTGAATTTGATATAAAGCAAACTAAAGAATAGCTGCAGTGTGACCAGAGCCATCTTGAATGAAGTGTTCTGGGAAGGCTTTAATACTGCAGCTAAATACAGTAAAAGCAGGAATTACATCTTTAGGAAAGAAAGTATTGGTTTTGTGGACACTAGTTTCTTTATTTCCTCACATGGAGTATGTAATACAAAGAAAATTGTGTAGGATTACTGAATTTCAAGAAATTTTTTTGAAGTGCAGGATGTTAATTGAGAAAGTTATGTTGAAATTGTGAGCTAATTAACTTGTTGACCTAAAGTGTGTGCTATTTGTCTAAAACATAGAAAAGTCTCAGAATTCATAGACCAGATAAGATGTGTCTGTCCCATACAATGTAGAAAGAAATCCTTGCAAAAGAAAATTGAGAACTGTGTCAATGATTATTGGATTATAACTTCCTACGAGGAAGTAAATTAAATACTTTTTTGAAGTTATATGCTATGATTAAAAAATTAGTTTTTACCAAATGTCTGTGCATTAGTTTTTATTTCTACATCTTACTTGGGAACAATAAAAGTCTACATGAACATTTTAGCTGGTGGAGATTTCTGTAGTCTGGTTGCCTTCAGTTTTTCAACTGTATACTAAAAAGTCAGAAAACAAACAGCAAGTGTTATTATATAGCGTGTCTGTAGGTAGCCAGTTATGTATTCCTGCTTTCCATTCATTCTGTACATTAATCCAACCACTGTCTGGTTTTCAGTAGCCTTTATGAAAAGCTGTTTTTTGCTGTGTGCTCCCAAACGCCATGTAGATGTGAACTATTTTGCAGAGTGATGTGACCCCAGTGTGCTCCTGCTCATGGTAGTCAGGAAGGTTGCATGCCTGAAGAGGAGAACACGTGTGCACCTCTGTTGCTGTTCAGTTCTCCAAAATAGAAACCAGGCTTACTCAAATACAGGGGGTTGAGAAGCATCTGTAAGTTGGTGTGTTTGGGTCAATTGATACTGGATTTGGCTGCAGCAGCAAAGCCTGTGGGACTCCAGGTGAATCACATTTCCTGGAAACTGAGGTGTATGTTGAAAGTTAGTTTTGAGATTATTTATCTGAATGTAAAGGGGTATATGACACCAGCTAGGGACTTACAGTAGTAGGGGTGACATAGGCTGTAGTTTTAAGTCTACTGAAATTTAGATTTTCTTGGCTGATGTGGCCAGCTTGAATGTTCCAACTTGTGTGTGAGTAACTTGATGCCTTATACACACAGGGACAAGAGCAGTCTGTGAGTGTCCAGAAGCGTTTGCTGTTAGACCTGAGTACCTTGATAGTCTTGAGAAAAATGTGTCCCAGAATTCTTCCCCTGAATATAAGGGGAGCAGTCAGCACTAATTTAACTCTTAGCTCCGACTGTCTATAAAAACTGCCTGACTGTTTTTGTAGCTGTGGATGAACCCCAGTATGGTAAAGCTTTAAAACTACCTGCAGTCACAGAACAGGAGGAGGATTAGGAGCCTTTCCATACTGTTCTGGTGATGGATGCTAACTGGCCTGTGATGTTGGTAGGTTTCCCAACTCTTATAAACCTGCTTTGCCATCTGTAAACTGGGACGTAATTATTATTTTCTGACAGGCTTTGCCACTAGTTTCTCTTGCCATATAAATGGGAAAGGTTAGTGAAGCAAAAGCACTTGCAATGCTCATGGGAAATGTGGTTGCTGTGATATGTCTTAAGAGCAGTACATTCAGTATGAAGGGGAAGTACTTTCCCTTTACTCTGTATAGCTATTGCTGGTCATAGCGGGTATAGCTTTGTGGACTTGAAAGCAGGAATATAAGTGGCATTTTACAGAGACTTAAGCCTTTTTAAAGGAGGTGTTTATTGTTCATAAGTGCATTGAAATGATGACTTGTAATCAACTGTTTATGAGCAGACTTGGCATTAGTAAAGGAACTGATAGTAAAGGTGTTACTTTTGGCAGCTAATTAATTGAGAGTTCTTGCTGATCAATTTTTTTCTGCCTGTCCTGTTGAGAAGATGGTACAGCTGCCTTGATACAGCTATGATTGCTTGCTGCGGACATGTCTGGTTTTGTCCTTTGTGTTGAAGACAGCAATAATGTATGAATGTAGCCACTGTCATATAACCATACCAACACTTTAATGGCTGTGGTTCACTGGCAACATCTTGGATCAGTCGACTGCAAAACTGAGTATGGCCTAAAGCTAAAGGAGTTGATCAGTTGAGTGAGATTCAGCTCCATTTGTGAGCAAACTTGCATTCATGTGGTCAAAAATGTAGTACTTAGTCTCCATATACGGGCAAGTAAAAGCTGTTGATGGGCTAGAGATAGAGCATAAAATGAATAGAAGAAAATAAAACAGACAGGCCGAATAAAGATGGCACCTGAAGTAGAAAGTGGAAAAGAGGGAAGTGATTGAGGTCTATCTTTTAAGAGTGATTTTACAACAGATAGAATTACTTGAGTCATTCAGCTGTTACAGTTCTTGCAGAGATTTTAAGATGAAAGTTCTTTTCTATCATATTTTGGTCATCTGATAGTCTTAATGAATATTAAAATGCATTTAAAATGTATTTGGTACCTCAAATTAATGCTATGATTGGAATTGTCTATGTTATGCCTATATAGTAGTAGTTGAAGCAGAGTCTTAAAATAAAGTAGGACCGCTTCTCCCCACCCCCAGAAAAAACCCTCAACGTTTTTTGCTATACATATTTTCTGAATGCTGTTTTGTGTGGAGACACAAAGGGAGTATTTTGAAGAAACAGAAGAAAATATTGACCAAGTCAAAGATCTGTATTGAAGAATGGATTAAATAAATGTTTGTGAGTCGTAAGAACCAAACAACAAAAATATTTTTCCTTTCAGAGACATTCCATCTTATTTTGATCATCAACAATAAAACTGAAAACAACAATGAAGCTATTGAATCTGGAATGCCAATTGCTATCCAAGAAAAATGGCAGTATAACTAAATAATGCAAATGTCTTTGGAAAAATAAAAAGTGTTTTAATTATCTGGAATGTTAAAATTCCAAACATGTTCTCAGCTCAAAGGTAATCTTTTAAAACTTAAATTCCGAAGTAGGAAAATAAGTTCTGTTGTACAAATATGAATGCGTGATAAGTAACTTTCTATTAAAACTTAGGGAGTTTTAATAGAAACTTCAAGTCTTAATAGAAAACGAATTGCTTCAATTTAACACTGCAGGATGGATGAGATGTTTCATAGTTTCTCAAAATACTGTTATTAAGCTTGACATTCTGGAGAGTATCATGTGTTAGGTAGAATCAAGATTGAATCCCAAAGGTACATCCTTAAACTGTATAATCAGATTCCCATTTCAATGTCACTTTTGTCCTTCAAAGAATAGGTGCTTGTTTCAGTAACGGTTTGTCATTAAAATTATGTCAAAATGTCTTAAAATCTTGTTGAAACTCTAAACAAACTCTCAGTACACACAGGGATAATTGTGGATGCCATCTGTTTATTTTACAAAGCTTTTTTTCTTAAAGACCAACGCATCTACTTGGTTTGGTAAGCCACCTTGTTGTAATGACTGAATGTTTTCCTTAATATTATATACTTGAAGGAAGAAAGACAAGTGGTTTGGTCAGTGACCTTTTCCTGTGTCAGAAAAGGTACGTAGTATGACATCTCACGATAAACAGTTGCAAAGTGCATTTTCTTGAGGTATTTTGCCCCTTGGAGCACAAACATTTTATAACAAAGCTGGCAGTTCTGTCATAATTTCTATATGGAAGGTGGTATAGCTGTTTCTGTGTGAAGAACGTGCTTTTAGCATGCCTACCTTTTACTTGATCGATGTAGTGGTGATCAGAGGAACCACCTTGGTTGCTTTTTTCTGTCCTATGCCTGGTTAAAGGCTTTTTAAAGTTAATCAACGTGCTCGTTTCTGTGCCCATTTGAAGGCAGCAGTGTGTGTGCATGTGCATACGCGCGCCCATGTGTGCATGCTCGTACGCACATCCCGCGTGAGCGCGAGCGACGGCAATTCCCAGGGCAGCGTCTTCCAAAGCCGTTAGCGGCAATTTGCTGAGCGCGCAGAGCCGCTCTGCTGGTCCAGCCCAGCTATTGTGCATGCTAAGCACTAAACAGATAAGTCTGGAGGGGGGGAAAAAAATTGAAGGATCCATCTGCTCATTTCTGCTACACTGCGCTGATGCAAGATTACGCTAATCTGGTTGCTTGTCAGGACAGGTTAGTGAAAGAAGGCGAATGGGTGAGATATAGGCTACGCCGGTTCTGTGGAAAATTGGTAGCGGCTCCTGTATGTGCCATGTTAAGTGTAGCAGAATGGGTTGATTATCAGCTACTTTGAGATTTTCAGTTAAAATATAGTTATGGCTACAGTGTGAGTCTCCTCAAAACAATATTGAATGGGAAAAGCTTCCAAACAAAGAAAAATGAACTCATTGTCACCAGCTGCATTTGAATTTGTAAAATAAGTGGGGGAAAAACCAAACAGAAAACCCCTACAAATCCTCCCAGGTCACCTCTCTAGTTTTCCTTTTGTTTGCTGCTCTGAGTTATTGTAATCTGCTAATTATTTTTTTGTGTTTTCCATGCAACGGCAGCAATTGCTGGAGTTTAAGTAGATTTTTTTTGTGGAAAAAGATCAAAATAGAAACATATTCTTTCTCTATTCTTTGGCTGGTCGAATTTCTTGTTTATCTGTGTTTGTTTACAGAGAGGTGCTTTTTCTTTGTTTTTTTTTTTTTTTTTTGTTACCTGCTGACTGACAGTTCTTGACCTTGCAGGTTGAACATCCCGTCACAGAATGCATTACCGGCCTGGACTTAGTCCAAGAAATGATCCGTGTTGCTAAGGGTTACCCTCTCAGGCACAAACAGGCTGATATTCCCATCAATGGCTGGGCGGTTGAATGTCGAGTTTATGCTGAGGTAAATGAGTGGTAATGGGGAGGAGGGGGTAGGTGGTTGAATTGTGGCGTAATAATACCCAGGTGTGGATAGATGCCAAGGTGAAATCAAGGAATATCGTATGAAAGTCATGGTTGAGAGCATGTAACACGAATGGTTGATGAGGTTTTGTAGAATTGTCAAGTTCTTGTGTTTTAACTAAAAATATGGTGTGTGTTTCAACATATTTTTTTCCTGAAAATTGCAAGTAAAGATGGTGAAAGAGAGAGGTAAGCAAATATCATTAGAAATAAGCCTGCATGTTTGGTTCATAGTTAATGAGCTGGAATTACTTGCCAGAGTTCACTACTCTTTCCAGGTTTCTGAAATGTGTAGTTGAAACTTCTTGACTTAAAAAGACAGTTGAAATTTAATGTCTTAGGGAATTTTTGTTGTTTGAATAAAACTTTTGAAAAGGCTGCTGAAAAGCCAAGTTACACATCTTCTGAAACAACAGTTTATAGGATAAACTTTCAAAGCACATTCCAAAACAATGACTATAATTATGGTATGAGTCTCTATCTCACCTAAAAGAAGCTTACAAATATTTAAATCCCATTTTCAAGCACCTTCACGACATTTTGATGTAATATCTTTGCGTTGTCAATTTTGATACATGAAAATGAAAATTTGTTAAGTAAAAAATCGTCATTGAATGACAGAGTGGTTTGGGTTGGAGGAGAACTTGAAGATCATCTAGTCCCAACCCCCCTGCCATGGGCAGGCACACCTTCCTCTAGACCAGTCTGGCCCTGAACATTTTCAGGGATAGGGGCTGGTAAATAATGCCTATCTTCCTTCATTTAGTTTCAGGAACATTTTAAGTAACTCTGCATTTCAAAAGTAATTCAGCACCTTGAGACATTTTTTCCCTTGCTTAACTGTTGGGAATTTTGTTACCTAGACCATGTTATTTGATGTTGGGTGTTTTTTCCCTTCATGATATGCACATAACCTCCAAATTGCTCTACTGATTCCAAGTTGTACAGACTGTTTTGATAAAGGATAAATATTTGCCCTGTGACTGGCATGGAACCTATTCTGAGTTTTAGTAGGCTTTACCCTGGAGTAACTGATACTTGTACTTTTTATTTTGTTCAGTTTAAATCCCCTCACATTTTCAAGTAATGAATCCAACTACTTTGCCATGAGTTAGGTTATTCTGTAGGCCATATATTTATTTGTTTTTCTATTAAGTTTGTATTGGTCTTGCCTTATGTACATTAATGTGGGAGGTTTCCAGTGGCATAAAGATAAGTTTGACTTGTTAAGATAATTGAAATTCTGACTGCCCTTTTTATCCCTGAAAATTTTTTCTTATACTCTATTTTCAAGCCTGGCCACCTGAATGCTTTTCCATCCTTCTTCCAAGTGTAGCTAATGAAAATGTCATTTTTGTATATTTGATTTTGGTATATTGTAACTAGGTGCAGAATACTTCTTTCTTTTTTTTTTTTTTTAACTGATGCAAGAGATTTTATATACTTCCATATCTTTATTTGGAGTTGTGGCGGCAGATGGATGAAGAAATGTTCTTCGACACAAGTAATTCTGGGCAAGAAAAGAGAGTCATTCCAGTAGCAGTTTCTTTTATACTTAAAGCTTTTAAACATTATCTGCTCCACATCTGTAAAAGCTTAATGCTGTCCAATGTTGATTTTTTTTTTCCAGGACCCCTACAAATCTTTTGGCCTGCCATCCATTGGTAAACTGTCTCAGTATCAGGAACCATTGCATGTGCCAAGTGTAAGTAACTCTGTTCTGGTTTTCGTAGGTGCTGAGTGTCTCTTATACAAGGACTATAAATACTCAGCAGCTTTGTAAACCAAGCCTTTTTTCCTGCTTTTTGCCAGAGTGGGGACATGACATGGCAGTACTGATTTGTGCAGCCTGAAAAACTGCCTAAAAGCGAACAGTTCCAAACTGGGTTAAAAATGTTCAGATTGGGTATAACAGGAAACCAATACATGTTGAAATAGTTTGTTCTATAACTTTTAGCTTAAGTTTTTCAAACGTAGCTTTAGTAAATGTACTTATGGTCATTAGAAATGACAGTGAACTGTTGAGTCAGCTCTTTAAGCATAGAAAACTGGGGACATTGGTGAGAAACCGCCAGTGCTTTTTATTTAGCTTTAAAGACTTTAAAGAAGAGTTTTTCACAGTGGTTTTTGCGTGTTTCAGGTTATCGCCTAACTATATAGAATAGCTGTTTAACAAACAGTGTTTTCTGTTTTCTGCTGGGTGTAAAGAGCAAATACACTGCCTTTCTGTAAAATCAACATAGTCTTAAATTATAAGTGCACATAATACATGAATGACACTGTGTCAGTGCAATGATGAGACTGTACCATCTGTGAATACAATTATTCAGTCTGATTGCTTGCAGGGAAAATACTGAGAGATTACAGGAGGGATCTTAAATCTGGAGTTGTTATTGGATATATGATTTATTTCGCTTTTTAAATTGTTTTTGCCTGTGTACTTTCCAAAGGGACCTGACCCTTTCTGGTCTTTAAGGCTTCATGCTGTGTTCAAAGCCTGAAAGCAGAAAAAAATTGTGAAGATCTAAAAGGCATTGTGGGCTCTTAAAGAGGAGATGAAGGGAAAAAGGTATCACTGGATGTATCTAAACTTCTTTTTAATGAAACAAAGAGTGTATTTAATAAGAATTTATAATGAATACTCCAGTGGTTGTTAGAAGTTTTCACCATGTTGTAATAGCTAACACGATGTCAAACATTTTGCCCTTGCAAGTTTTTGCAATTTGCAATTTTCCAAACGTGAGACCTGTTGAAAGTACAAGTGATAATGGACAAACTATACCCCCTACAGTCTTTGTCCCACCAAATCTTTCTTCAATTAATGCTGCAGCAGGAGTTTTATGTAATAACATTTGCGCTTGTGAGCCATCCATACAAAGAAAAAACAATTAAAATGCCTTAAATGTTCTGCTTACTGCTGTTATTTGCTTGTGTGAATGTTGCATGTCAGCTAAATGGACCACGGAATAGATAAAGTGATTGGGTGTAGGAGAGTGCACACTAAGCTTTGTCTATCATTATTGCTGGGAGCAATCAAATTGATGCCAGCAGGACAGTAGACGCGTTGACAGCTGTAATTATGTATCTCCATGGTGATCACTTTTGGCCTGTCATGGAGGCCCATGAGTCCCCTCCCTTGCAAGCATTTAATCAGATTGGGCTGTCACTTGTCAGGTAGACGGGGTGGGCTGGGAGTTGTGCTTAGGGGGAGAGGTGAATTGAAAATGAAGGGTGGGAGATGCCTGATTGCTTCACGTAGTCCATCGTGGTATCAAAGAAAGGGATTTTAATTACACTGGAGGCTTCAGAGCAATGGTTTGAGGAGCTCATATGGAGTCTCTAGGCTTTCTCTTCCTGTTTACTTCCACTGTCTTATTAAAAAATAGAAAAACTATTTGTATGTAGACACTCATGATTTGGTGTCTTAATACATATATTTCTGCTACCATGAAACTAATTTCTCTCCTGAGAATGTCATGCTGCTAAGAACAAAATTAATATGGCTAAAAAGGTACAGCGTTACAGGCCCATTGTGCTGTGGTGTTTGTTTTCTGCATTTTAGGTTTTAGAATTGTCAACAATTTGGCTTGAGAAAAATTAGCAGACTTGTAGTGTGTCACAGCAAGTTCATCTTATGTGTATTACAAAATGTATTTGCAATTCATTTTTTCTGTGTCTCAGGTTAGCTCTGATTGCCTACCATGCCTGTGCATCAGCTGCTCTTGCTGGTGGAACTGGTGAGCATGGTTGTGTGAGAGATTTTGCTTGGCCATAGGGAAGAACGTGATGGCTGTTTTTGTGTCACGTAGTTTGTAATTTCCTTAGGACATGGTGCTCTTAAGTACTATTTTTTTTTTGTCTTTGATAATGGAGTTTAAGATGGATGACTACAAACCAGCCCCTTATGTGTGACAGTGAGCTTTGATGTTTAGGTGCTCCTTCACAACATGTTCTGCTATATCTGGAGAGCTCCAGCATTGCTCTCTATCAGTATGAGCAGCAGTCTGGTATTTTAATGACTCTTACCAGGAAAAATCTTAGACTCAGATATAGCAAGGAATTGAGAAATACTAGAATCTCTTTGGGTTCCTAAGTGGAATTTGAGGCATTAAGAGTTCGTTGCAGGACTGAGACACAGATTGTGCTTCCTTCCATTCCCCCAAAACATATTTAATTCATTTTGCTGTTGTCCTAATGTAATAACACGGGAAGATAGTACAACAGCAATGAAATGTTAGGGCTGTAATATGAATGAGCTCTAGGCTACAGCCTAGGACCTTTAACCCTAGCTTTTCCTAAATATCTTAAATACTGAGTAAAAAAAAGGAAATATATTAAACAGAAGTAAATACTGGAGGTCTAATAAATATTGCTATTATTTATCAGGTTCAGCACATTATAGTGAATATCTGTTGGATTGGGGTTTCTTGTTCATCCAATATTCATTAAGTTCTGTCACACCATATAGTTTATAAAATCACCTACTGTTACCAGGCTCTGAAAATGTAAGCACCACAGGGAGAATTGAAGATAGTATAAATGTATTTCTTTTTTGCTGTCATTTTTTCAGTCATCCTGAGTTTATTTTATGAAAATTAACTTCCATAAAGGACTCCAGACTTTTTAAAAAAAGAAGTTATGCAGTAGTTTAAGTAGTTTATATTCACTGTAGCCTTTTCACGATACTGTAGTTAGGGAAAAACTTGAATTTTGTAGTGGTCATGTACATGTGTTGTATATGAACAGAAACATAGAGCCAGGCAGAGCATGTAGCTGGTAGCCTCAGGAGTCTTAGTTAACTTTAGGGTCTGACTAGCCTACTTATTGTGGGTCTGAATTATGCACCTTTTGTATGTTTTTCCTTTGTTGAAAGTTGGCATAGAGTCAGTGCTTACCTATGCATATGTAAAGCACCCCTGAACACTTGTGTGCAATCACTTTATAGGTGCTGCTTCAGAGACAAAAGTCACAGTACAATTCAAGTATGTGTGGAGTTTGTATGTCATATCTTGTCTTATGTATGTATTGGAGTATTACAAAAAAATATCACGGGCAGGGGATTTACCTGGAACTGAGTAGGTAAATTAAATCTTTCTGATTTAAATGTGAGAACATATGCATTGACTTTATACATAGGCAGCCATTCTGTGAGAAAGAATGGTTTAGCAGCTGGAAGAAAGGAAGCTGAGAAACACTGCATGTTTTTTCTGTAATCATGACATGTCTGAACTACCTTCTCATCAGTAGCTAATGTTAAATGTACCTGATGTGAGTAGTGGGGAGCCCAGTTAAGCACAGATAAAGCACATTCACATAAGATACTATTAAAGTGGTACAGAAGCAATACTGTCTTTACATGTGAATAAGTATAGAAAAAATAATATGTAAATAAAAATATATGAATACAAATACGTGAATAAGTGAAATTCTTCTTAAAATAAATATAATGTCCTAAAAACTAGTCAATGTTTCTTACTGAAGAAAGTGAATACACCTGCTAGGGTATCTTTTTATGTCATTTGGATAATAAAGTCATCATCATGCCCTCATGTGGATTCTCTAGACAAGAGGTTCTACATGTGGTCCCTTGATAATTGCCTAAATTAAAATATTAAAGGCCTAACAGCCGTTGTGTTGACCTTTTCCTGCCTTGCTGCAGACAGATGAGCTGCTGTTTATTACAAAGGTTCCTTCCCACAGGTGAAGATTTAAGTGAGATTCCAGGACCCTCTTTCCCACCCCCTTTACAATGCAGTATATCGGAGCCCTGCTGTTTCAACAGCTTTGATTAGAGCCCTCCATCCTTATGATCCCCAGAATGCATTTATCACTCGAGTTATTTTGATTAGTTTTAAAAAAATATTTCAGATTCCAGTGCTCAAAACCAGCAATTTAATAAATATTTATTCCCCAGAAATTGCTCATTTGAAAAGTTTTATATGGCTAACCTCATTGTTACAGTGATGAAATCAAACTGAGAGATGAAAACAAGAATCAGCAATATACAAACTAACTTGTTGGCTGGTTAACAGCAATCAGCCTCTTCAAAAGAAATTTTTGAACTCGTGTTATTTTTTTCCATGAGCATTGCAGAATCAGAGCTTTAATTGGGGCTGTGTCCTTACAAAGCAAAGCCATGGAAAAAGCTGTGTAAACATTAAAGCCTCGGGGGAAAAGCAGCAACAGAAAAAAAACCTGTTTAACAGTTGAGAGGGTGAGACAGAGAAGGAAAGTGTTACAGACATGAAAACCATAGGCTCAGTATTCCTATGGAGCTGATAAGCAGAGCTCCAAAGTTCCTGCTGAATGCTCTCTACTTCTATTCCTGCTGAAGCCCTTGGAAGGGCTGTAGCAGAACATGAGGGATGTGATTACATATAGATGCAGAAAGGGTGTGATTATAAGGGTCATCCCTCATGCCAGGTGTCAGTCAGAAAAATAATTGCAACTGTATTTTATAACAGGGATTAAATCAGAATTGAATGTGTTTAAAGTTAAAGCAAGTGTAGCACAGCTGAAATTCTTAGATTTACTGTGTTTACTGTTCATTCTAGAGAACAAAAGAGAATTTTGACCACAAACTCAAGATTACAGTCAAGTTTCTCATAAAAGAGAGACTAATTTGCAAGTGTTTTTGCTGGTGAAGAAAAAGGCTTCCCTTCCCTCCTCCCGAATTCTCTGAAAACAAATAATTATTCTAGTCTTTCCAGAGAGAAAAATGTATGTGATAAGCTTTGTGGGGGTTGTGGTTTAAGACTAATGGGTGGATTTGGTTCCCATGTTGAAATTTTTTTTCCAGTAGTATATAATTATTTTTACTTCTTATTTTTGAAGGTGCGTGTTGACAGTGGTATACAACAAGGAAGTGACATTAGCATTTATTATGATCCCATGATCTCAAAAGTGAGTTGATTATTATTTCTCAATATTCTAAAGGTATAAAGTACTAATTTTATACATAGGTCTTTTAAATTGAGAGCATATTAAAGGATTGATAAATCAGTGTTTTAAAGGTGCCAGGCATAACATACCTCAAGGGAATATTAAAGAAGTGAAGGAAGATGTGGAGTAGAGGAAATCTAGTGTCACTTCTAAATAAAATTCTTTTACCTTTTGACACTGTAATTATTTGTCTTGCAGTTTCTAATTATTAAGAAAATTCTGATTTAAACACCAGCCTGTATTGTCTGACTCAAATACTGCCAATCTATCTTTTTTAATATAGTCTAGCCTGGATGTAAATATCAATAATACTGGCTTCAAAAAAAAAACCATTGAAAGAAATGATTCATAGTCTCTCGTAGTATCTCATGTTCATCAGGAATATATTGGTAAAATTAAAATATCACATTATATAGTTCAGTCCTCAAAAAAAAAATCTTTTAGGAGTTTGTTGGGCATTAGAAATCTGGTAAGTCGCATGGATATTGAAGCTCTCATCTGATTTTGTGAGAGTTTGTTGAGATGCTGTAAGTTTTATGAAGGAAAAGTGATTGGCCTTCTTCCATTGAATGAAAATTAAGAAATCTTAGTTTTTTCTTGATGTTTCAGAGCACCTTTGTAGCACAAATACAGTAATGGTCAAGAAATGGTTTTATGACTGCAGAAGTTCTGCAAACCTGTTTAAATTTTAAATGCTATTCAAATTCTAGAGACAAACATCTAATTTCTAGGCAATGTAAATACCTTTTTTTTTCTTTAGCTGATTACCTATGGCTCTAATAGAGCTGAAGCACTGAAAAGAATGGAAGAGGCTTTGGACAACTACGTAATTCGAGGTAACTAGAGAAATTTGGATTCCTAGTGTGATAGGCTGTCATCTATTTCAAGAAAACAGCTTGAAAATGTAGTAATTAGCAAATTGACTAAAGTTCCCACTTCTTAAGTGCAAATTAAAACAGAAAAAGCTTGTGTTAATTAAGCCGAGAAGATACATCAACGCTAAAGAGACTTTTTTCCTCCATTTTTCTCTTGAATATTGTAAGATAAATATTTTTAAAAAAATTATTGAATCTCATAGTTCTCGCTGAATGGTAGCATGTAGTTGATTTATTATGTTGTGGGGGGGGTGGGAAAAGGCCATTGCATTGTAACAAACGTAAAGTAATTGCCATTTAAAGGAGTTTAATAAATTGATTGCAATTAAATATTGTCACAATGCAGTAGTTGATTGTGTATATATATATTTCATCTTATTTTCATGGTCATTGTTTAGGTTTGGGCAGATACAGATGTAGGCTGTTGATCAGCATGTGTTTCAGCTCTTGCTCACTGATTGCATAGGAGATGCTGCCATTCTTCCAGGCTTTCCAGGCAGCTTTCACTCCTTTTAAGTTTTGGTGAGGGAAGTCATGTTTTGTGTGAGAGAAATCTTTAGGTCTTCCTTTGTGTCTTATGGAAAATAGGAAGGACAACTCAGGATAAGAGAGGTAAAAATTTCTGTGAAGTTTCTGTAAAACATGGTTTGGCTTTAATACTGGGCTGCTGGATGGTACAGTTGCCCTGTCAAAATTGAAAGATGTATCTGTCTAGGGGAAAATGAACATCCCTTTGCCACAGTGTAGTTAAATACATGGTAGGATTAGCCATTGTAAATGAACTGCTAACTCTAACATAGATTTATATTGGTGCAACTTGAGCCATTAGACTGTAGCAGTACAATGTGCTGAGGTAAACCCCTGCTGTATAACAGCTGAGTAAATTTATATGAGAGAGAAATTTATACTGCTGTAGTTAGGCTGATGTGAGGTGCGACTTGTTGGTGTTGTTTTTAATAGAGACAGGCTCTGGATTCACACTCTGTTATATTGATAGCAAGTGATACTAAAAGTATTTTAGTTATGAGAATATTGCAAATGTGTGTGGAGCATTGTCTTTTATTGTGTGCTGTAATATGGGATGGAAAGTGATGGTTTGTGCTTAGGTGTTTTACACAGATGTACCTAATAACAATTCCACAGATTATAAATACTTGTGAAGGATATGAGACCTTACACCTGAAAAGTACTAATTTGTATTCTTGAGGTTTTTACAGTCTTTTTATTAGTATGCATGTATCCATCATATCCAATGTCTCTGTAGTGTTTCTATCTGAGAAAGCTTTTAGTCTGTTAAACATTTAAAGAGGTAATTAGTGAACTACAGGGGGAATTTTTTTCCTAAAGTACTGCAAACCACAAAATGTAATGTACTACGGGTCTCAAAAGTAGATGAATTTTCAGAACACATTTTTAGTTGCAGTGGCCAGTGGTTTCATTTGAAAACCACAGGGATTTTTGTGTAGTTTCACACAGCTGGTAGTTTCTTCTTAGTGTTTATTTAAAATGGAACATTTGTGGATATTAAAGTATCTCTTCTCTTGCCTAGAGTGAATGATTCTTCATAGGGTAGTTGGTAGAAACTGTCCAATCTGTAATGTTGTAAACTGCATTGACATGTGCAGAACTTCTTTTTTAGTTTTTTTATGTTGGTTTTTTTTTTGCTTGTATTTTTGGTTGTTGTTGTTTTTTCCCCCTGAAATGATGGTACGTATTTTTGCTTTTTGCATTACAATGTTGGGTTTCTATGTAACAAAATATTAAACTGCCTTGATCTTTTGTAAAGTGCCTCATGTGAAGTCTTTTCCAACTTTAGTTTTTGTTAGTAGTAAAAGATACAGAATAATTTTTTTACCTAGTTTTGAAGTTACTTGGTTTTATGTTTGAATAATGAGCTTGTACATAACTATTTAGAGATTACCAGTCTTCCTGAACAGTATGCTCCAGATCCCTATTTCTTAACCCCTTGTCCCTCTGATTTCTTAGGAAACAGCTTTTATGTTTGCATGGTGTTTCACAGTGTGTTTTCCACTGTAAGTAATGAAGTATCTCTTCTGAGTTACAGAGAATTTTAGATCAGCAATACCAGCTAAAGTCAGTGTCAGCTGTAGTGATGATGTGCACTGTGAGAAGTTTAGATTTAAAATCCCAGTGTTTGCAATTTTTGTAAACAAAGATGCTTGTTCACTCACGTAGGGTGGGAATGGGATGTAGGATGACTGGGTAACAGGTCAAGGACCATCTAATATGTAGCTTAGGGACTGCTAATGGAGGATGGAGTCTTCCCCATCACTTCTGTGTCACCAGTTCAAAGCAGACAAGAGTTGGTAAGGAGTTTTAGTCACTACTGTTTTGATGGTTGCTTGCTGACCTGCATGAAATCAGTGGTTTTTATCCAGTTCCTAGAAGACAAATGTCTTCTTGGAGCAAATGCCACTATACCATGTCATTCATGGCAGTCCCGACAGAGAAGCCAGGACTGAAGTAGCACAGTGACCCTTCCGGAGGTGACTCATCTAGGCTGGGTTGAGGCATGTTGGCGGTGTGAAGGGCAAGGACTTATCTGCTGCTCCTTGTCTATTGGCTGTGTGAGAAAACATTCAGTTTCTACTGTTGTGGCTTTGGGATTTTCACAAGTTACCCCATTCCTTTTTAGCTCTGTTCCATTTACAAGGAACAAGTCCCCAGAAAATGCTTTATTGACTTGTTTTCTTTGACTGGCTAGTACCTGGCCTTGAATTCATGGTTTAGCTGTCCTTCCCAGTTAAATCTGCTTGACAAGATCATGAAGGAAATTAAAATAATTAAATTTTAAAAATAGTCTAATACCTGCAAAGACAGCAGGCTTAAGCAAAATTTGAGTAAGTAATACCTTAAGCAACCAAGGCTGCATCATATAGTGCCTGCAATTGCAGTATCTTAATAAAAAATGTTGAATAAAGCAAATCAGAGTATTTGCAACAATGCTGTGCTCTGACAATGCCCACTGCATTAATATTTTATTACAGTTTGGGCTGATGACAACTTGCACACAGTGAAAAAGGAAATGCTACAGTCTGTTCTTTGGTAGATGCTAAGAGTATGACTAACTCCAGATTGAGTCAAGATAGAGTCAATGTGATCATGGGAATGTAATCTCCATCTTTTTTCCTGTGCAACATCTCCATTGCTGTTAATGGGAGTAGATGAAAGTCTAGGATAGCATTTCTTTGAGTAGTGGATTAGATTAAATGATCTCTTGGGGTTCTTTACAGTCTAAATTATTCTGACAGGAGCTGACTCCTCCACTGAGAGCTGATCTGAATTCAAAATCTCAGCTGAGACCCCAGAATTACAAAGGGTCTAATTAGGTAACATTTTTGTCTGAGTCTTGCAGTATAGTTTAGGGGTGATTAAAGTTAAGGGTCCAACCCAAATTTGTCTCAAGAAGAATCACTTGTTTTGTGCAGTGGTTACTGGAGAATCTGTGAATAGTGAAAAGCTCAAGATTCCAGTTAAGCAGAGAGGCACCGTTGTCATTGCGATGAGATGTGATTTATTTCCTTTGAGCGTGCGCTGTTGTTATTAGTTCATCTCTGTCTCTTATGGTGGTACTTTCAGAAACTTTTTGTTTTGTTTATTCTGGGGTGATTTAATTTGACCAACAGGGATAGGGTATTGAAAGAGTGCCTTTCAGTGTATCTCCTGTGTGTGTCAACGTGATGTGGTGTGCTTTCCTTCTCAGTTTTTCTTAAGTTTTAATATGTTTTTGTCATTTCTGGTGCTGGATAATCTGTTCATTTGAAGACATATATAAATCCCAGTATGGAGTTCTGGAAAGTTTGTGTATGAAAGTTATTATTATATATTTAAATAAAAGAAATGGTTCTATTTATGCAGCAAGTAGAATACATTATCAATTCACTAGAGGTCTGATTGGACAGATAGCTCATATCCTTGGATGCAGATTCCTGTAATCTTTCCTTTGACTTCTGTCTGCTTTTTATCTTCCCTGAGTATTCAAAAGTAAAGCAATAACATGAAGTTTAAGTCTTTGTATAAAGTCAACCCTTCTCTGTTGAGATCCTGCTTGCTCTGTGGAGAAAGGAATGTATTAGACCATTTAGGAGGAAGAAGAGTGGAAAAAGGAGCCTCTGAGGAAAAGGGCAAGCAGCAGATAGAGCAAGAAGGAGTAGAAATGAGGAGGAAATAAGGGAGCCACCCTCTGGGGTTGGGGGAATCTTCCAGTATGAGGTGAAAGAATATACAGAAAACTGAAAAGTGTTAAGTAACTGTGGTGAACGTTTGAGGGGAAGAGAAATATAAAGTTAACTCTCTGAATGGAGACCTGCCAGAATAGTGGCAGCAGAAACTGTTGTCTTGAGCTTTTGCAACTCTAAACACACTGAGGGAAAAAGGAGAGCTGTACTTAGTGCTGTGAGAAGGCCTTGGCTTTCCAAGAATCACAGAATGAGTAAGATAGGAAGTGTTCACAGTGGATCATGTGGCCCAACCTCTTTGCTCAAGCACGGTCATCCTAGAGCACAAGGAAAAACATCCAACTTCAATTTTAGTATTTTACCATATAGTGAAATAAATTAATTTCAGGTACAAAGCTTTTCACAGTAAACTTTAATTTAGATCTAAACATCATAAATTATTGAGTTATTTAGTTTTAACTTAAAAGATACTTCTCAATGGCAGCATACATGTAAGTTTTAAACTCTCCTATATTCTGATCCCCTTCAAATTATCTCGCTCATATTGTGAGCAAAACAACCTTTGTGTGTAAGAGGCCTATTTCCCTGAAAAAGCAGTGTATAGTGTCTGTTCTTAAATAAAATGAGCTTTTGGTTTTTTTTGGTTGTGCTTTTAAAAAGATGCTTTAACAATTCAAAAACTTTTGCATAGCAGAGGTAACAGACGGGTAGTTCTGCAAGAGTATTTGTGCTCTCACCTCGTGCAGACTCCCAAGTGTATTGATATGGAAAGCAAAATTGGAGAAGAGAAGAAAACAAACTTAGTTCAAAATCACTAGAAGGGACCATTTCAGGATGCTTAGTAGCATCAGCTTGGAGCTCAGATGCTGCTCCTGTTCTCTCCTTTTTTTAAATCACAAGGGAGGGAGTGGGAATGCCAACTTCTCAGCAAAATGTTGTGGGTTGTAGTTTAGGAAGGGTTACAGATTACCAGTATCCTGTGGAGAAGAAAGATGGAAGGGCAATTGAAGTACAGGCAGATCAGGTAAAAGAGGAAGGCAATGTTACTGGTGCAGAAGGGGAAATTAAAATAGGGTACTTTTTTTGCCAGATAATTTTTTTTCTCTCCCATTTATTAAGGAGAAATAACTGAGGTAGTGGAAAACAAGAAATGTAATGTGTCCAGTTGAGAAGGCATTGAAAAACGTGCTATTGTTTCTCTAGATATGAAGTTGTCCTAGTGTTGTATTACCCATCTCTAGGGTAAAAGGATATCTGAGGAGAGGATGATGGTAGAATGGCCATTTATTTTCTTCCACTTTTCTTGACAAAGCCTGCTTAGCTTCTGCTTCCAATTATTCTACTGATTCAAGAATTCATATGCATTTGCTATCCCTGTAGATAATGGTCCTTTTACTAAGAAGTTCAGAACCACATGCAGTTGCAAAATTTAGAGTTTGAACTTATGATTTTGCAGTACAATATTACCATATATTATCTCCTTTTATCACCCCCTTTATCCTAGTGTGAGTTCAGTGAGCTCCAGACTTTTGTATCTGAAAGAATTGTTGTTTTTAATTGGAATACATGTTCAGTTCTGAGGGTCAGTGGTGTACTGATCCCATGTGAGAATTTTATGTGGATGTTTGTGTATTAAAATTAAAAGCTAAAAGCCCCCTTTTTTCTTGCTTTTGGGATGGGATTTTGTATGCAGATAGCCAGCTCTGATGTGAGTTGTAGCAAAACACAAGCTTTGAAAGATAGTTAAACAGTTGAATGTTGAGGGTTTTAGGGAATATTATGAAAACTTTTGGAATGACAAACATGGAGGCTTGCGGGGTAATAATCACGGACTTTGAGAAGTTTGTGTGTTGAAAGTGGTGCTTTCATTGTCTGTGCAAATCTGATAATGTTCTTGTTTTAAGTGAACAGTGGCATAATCAGTGTTTTGTAATGCTCGGTGCAGAGCTTAGTTAGTATTTTTAATATTTTTCTTTGAGAAATAACTGAGATACCTCCTAAGCTTCATCACATTTATTCTTATTCAGCATTTAAATTGTTGGGTGATAGTTTAGCTTTGCTGGCTTGTTAAAAAGAGAAACCTCTAGTCCTGTACTCCACATGTTGGTTTTGCAGTCAGTAAGTGTGCAGATAAAGTTCTTTCTGTTCCACTTAGCGCCATTTGAAATTATCAGCTAGTTAAGTCTATTCAACTGCTTATCTACAGAGGGGCATGTAGGACTCCAATTAAGTTTACATGGATAAATGCAGATTTGTGTTTGCAGGCATCAAGATGACAGAAGCTTAATACTGTAAAAAGGCTAATCAACACTGAATATGTTTAGTGTCAGTAAATATTTATAGTGAAAACATTGCCTATGATTTTGTGCCTTGGCATTCCAAGTTCTGATTTTTAGTGAGTAAAAATGTGGTGTGATAGCCTCTTCATAAACCTGTTATAAAACTGTTTTCTAAAAAATGCATTTTATTGTTGTCTTTGAGGGTTTTCTTGTGAGGGTGGGTTAGGAGTTAGGCTACAGTAAGTTAATGAAAAGTCTGGTGTACTTAGCAGAGTTTTTAAGCCAGAGAATGAAGAAGAGAAGGAGGCCAGATAGGAGACAGGCAGTATGGGGAGTAATTTCTTCTGATTATAATTTAATTTTTTTTAATGAGCGCTTCTTCAGACAGGGGGTTGCTAATAATCTCCGTTGAACAGTGTGATTATTTAGTGTGTTCCTGTATTCTTTAGGCAATAATGACAATTTAACTGGAAAATTAATGAAACCTCAGGAATATGTGTTCTATATAAAGCATATGAATATGTAGTTTTAAAAAAATTCATTAGCTCTCTGTAATTTAAATGCTAGTCTGCTTTCTTTTACAAATATATTCTAGAAAATAATGTGTAAAAATTGAAACCCAAGAAGCATACCTTATACTGAGCTTCTACTGATGTAATATTGTATAAAACTATAGCCATGTAAAATGAAAAAATAGAGGTACAAAGAACAGTGATTATTTTATTTGATTATATTTTGACTTAGAGGAAAGAAGAATATAACTGTAACTACAGTTCTGCATCAACCTTAACAATGTAAAAATCATGATGCTGAAGTGAGATTTTGTTTTCTGGAGGAGAAATAAATTGATATAGTGTAGGATTTTGCTTGTTTGTTGAAAATGTCATGGTTTGTCAGGCTAACAAATGTGATTTTGTTCCTGGCAGTCTGCAGATCTGGTCAAGAAAAAGAAAAATTCTCTGAAAACCACTTTAACATAAATACAATATACTTCAGTTTAGCGTCTAACTTTGCATGAAATAAGCACTGCCTGTTAGCCTCTGTTTGATCCTGTGAGAGTGTGAGGCTAATGTCTGGCCAGTGTTTTGGAAGCAGCAGGTAGTCAGGAGCAAGCTGCTCTAGGGGTCCATATTTCTGTAGCCTAGTAGTTACTCACACACAGATGGAGACCTTATGAACTTTGACAGAGGTCACAGTAAATTGCAAATCTAAAACTTCTAGACTTCTGAAGGATTGCACTGGTAAATTTTTTTTTAAAAGCCATATGATTTGGTACATCACTAGAAGTAGCAACTCAGTCTTGAGAAGCAGATCAGCCATGCAGTCATTGCTCATATAATGATCACAGAGACTGATAAAGATAGCCTTTCATGATACTTTAATGGGAAACCTTGTTTATTACATTTTTAATTCATGTATGTAAAATGCATTTTATATTGCTTCCCAAACACTTAGGCTTGTCTGCTCTATTGAACTTATTCAAGGAATTTTGGAGCTTAAAACATTGCAGAAGCCTTATATTTTTCAGATGCACATGTGGTAGAAACAATTAAGAGTACTCGTAGTATCTTTTTGATTTTAGGTCTTTCAGGGCAGTCAGTTGAGACACCAAGCTCTGTCATCAGCCATCACCTCACCAGGGATCTTACAGCAGTTTAGAAAAGAAAAATGTGGGATGATCTGGTTACACACTGTAGCATGTTTAAATCCTGGATTCAAAGTTGGGCAGCGTTGAAGAACTCCTTCTTGTCTTGATGTTCTAATAGATGAAGTCTCTGGGATATTTCAACTTACTATTCAGATTGGAAATTTTGGGGGAATTTGTAGCAGCCAAAGACAGACATTATTTGTTTCCAAGTTATGGTCATTTAGTGTAAGATTTTTAATTCTTTTGTGTAGTGGAGATGCAGCATGGCTTTCATTCAGTGTTTATGAAATTGGAGTCTGTGAATGATTATTTGGGTCGCAGGCAGCAAGGGTCTTCTTTTAATCAAATGGACGAATTTCTATCACATCATCATTGAGCTGCTTGTGTCATTTGCTATTTAATGGCTCATGAATGAGTCTTTAAAGCTGTGACTTCATGATTCAATGAGGCTGAGTCTGACTCAGTGCGTTTAAAGTAGTTCCAGTGAAGGCCACACAGAGAGCTTGAAAATTCACACCAGCAGCAGACTAGTAGGGGAAGAAAGCTTTGAAAGTGTTTGAACTGGTCTGCATATAAAATAACAAGGATGTTGTTCCTGCTTCTAAACTGGAAAAACACAAGAGAAAAAGGAGTGTAAAAGAATCTCCTGTAGCCTCAGCAATTTGTGTGCTCTGCAATGCTAGTGTCTTTGCTTTGGTGAGATCTCAACAAGGGAAAAAATCCAAATAACCTAATTTACAGCTGAAATACCTGAGTTTGCAATGAATTCTTTTTCAATATTACTTTAAACTAGAGCTATTAGAAAAAAAGTTCAAATAATTGAGTTGTGTCATCTCTAATCGTGATCATATCATCACAGTCATAATAACTTGTGCATAAACATATGTGAAGTACAGAATTTTGTGCTTTGCAAGGGATATGAATACACAGACAAAATTTTGCCCTAAACTGTTTTGTGATGTGTTCAGCATTTTATACTTAATGGTGTGCAGCTAAAGCCAAAGTTAATGTGATATGGCAAATGCAATGTTTGGAGTTACCTATTCCTCTGTCAGTGACAAAAGAATGTGATTGCTTTGTATTTCCAGAGGGGTGAGAAAGTGCACAGCTGAGGTTGGAGAACCTCTTTCCTATAGGAGCTCCTAATTTATCCATACCTGGAATAAATCAACACCTGTCATGCTCCTGAACTGCATGTCTATTCCAGCTTTTCTTAAGAAATACTAATGTTTATGAGCCTGTGTTATTGTGTGTAGTCTTATTATGATGGAACTTTTGGCTCATCAGAATTTGTTTGATCTCTTTCTAAAATTGAGAAGAGAATGGAGATAAAGATGGTGGTTTTCTGACCATCTTAAACTTTCCAGAAATCACCTGTATGCTATCTCAAAAGAGAGAGTACCTTCTTTTTGAAAATTGTTTGCAGTAAGGAGAAGATAATTTAAATGATCTAGAGATTTTTTTTCCTCAAGGATTTTTTTACTCCATCTTTTCTCTCCTACCTCCTATAAGGACTTCCTTGTATTTAATATTTCAGTGAAAGGACTTTTAGTGACCATCATGTTCGGCGCTACACTACAAGTAGTACTTCTGGCAAAGTGCAGTTTAGCATTAGCATTAAGTCACTAACTTAGTTGCACAGAAGTTATTCAATTAAAAATAAAATCGTTTAGGAGATGGAGGAGACAGGCCGAGAAGCGGAACGAGAAAGAGATGAAGAAATGCAGAAAATATTAAGTTGTGTAACAGTCAAAGAAATTGAAGGCTAAAGGTGTCTCTAAAACTTCTGTGATAAGTAATTTTAAAATTAAGTAAATAATTTTTGTGGGCTATATGCCTAACAGAGTCACAGAGTGGTGCTAAAGGGGAACCAGGGTATTCAATGAAAGAATTGACCAGGCAAGGTTGGATAAACACATGTGGGGGAAACAATACATTTCTTTGTTTTGTAAGTTATACAGGAGTCTGTTATGTGTTACAAATGATAAAAATGTTGTAAAATGGTATGTTAAATGGTAAAAGTTTTTACTGTATTTCATTACTGTGATTGGGGTGTAACATAGTACATATCTTCCATTCAGGGTTCAGTGGAATTGAGCTAATATTTCCTGTCATGACTAATTTGTCATTTCAAAGGAGATGGCTCCATTCTTGCCTCCGTCTTCTAGAACCGAACCAAAAGTCTCTTTCTTGGTTGTGCTTGCTGTCCTTAACTAGGTGTTTGAATTAGGCTTGATGAGGTGAAAATTCAGATTGTTTACTTTATAATTAAACAGAGTGTTTAAAAGGTTTTGAGGCAGGTGTGAAACAAAACTGGTAAATCTGCATTGCTTACATCAGTACTATGACCTCTAAGCTGTGAACAAATGTTTATTCCAAGAAGATAGGAGTTCATATTTTTATAAGTCCTTTCCTACTGTAATTTCTGATTAATACTACCTGATTTTGTATTGATTTATTTTTTGTTTTCAGGTGTGGCTCACAATATTTCTTTACTGCGAGAAGTGATTGTCCATCCACGCTTTGTTCAAGGAGACATCAGCACTAAATTCCTTCCTGAAGTCTATCCTGAGGGATTTAAAGGTTTGTTCCATTTGGAAATCTTTCTTTTCTTGAACAGTGTTGTTTTGATTATTGCTCCTTTATATTTTTAGACTGATATGCTCACCAGTCTTTGCTTTTTCTTCAAATATATCTGTGCATACACACCATTAGCATTTTTAAATAATGCATAAAGTTGAAATAGTTATTTTTTTACTTTCAAGGAGACAAAATACATACTTCTAGTGATAAAATAATAAATTAAATGCACTCAAAGTCAAGAAAAAACATTTATAGGTAAAATAAACATCAATTCAATTCTGCTATGCTATCATGCTTCACCACAGACAGTACTTCTACTGTTAACTATAGTCAGATAAGATTTCTTTTTACTCAGCACTGTTACTTCTTCAGTAAGTTGTTACAGTACCTTTAGAATTGCCTTTGTTTTCACTGTAGCCTTGTCTGGAGGATCTGGCATTTTATCAGAGTATTTTGGTACCCTGGTCTTAATACTCATTACACACAGTAATGGGCATAGTTTTGAAATTGTTAACCCATACAGTAGGTTAACATAATCACAAATGCAATTATTTCTTTACAACATCTCAAACTACTCAATTTCAAAAATGTTTACCAACGGTTCCTAGAAAAATGTAAGGAAACGAATAGATTGGTTTCCTCTCACAAGGATCAGGTTTTAAAAGGTTGTCTTCTTTCTTAGCCAATCTGCGGTAGATGCTTTCTTTACCTGTGTGGTCAGAGACTCAGTTCTTCCATACAGGTCTCTCACCCCAGCTGGCATTCATCAGGCAGAACATCTTTCTTATTAAAAAAAAGGCAGTATTTATAGTTCATCATTCATGGGTCCTTTATGAATCCCGTGGAGATTCCTTTTCCCTCATTCATCATTAATCCAATGTGGCAGAATCCTTATCCCACTTTGGAGGCAGCGCTGCCAGATTGGCAGTCACTGGACATGACTGGCACCTTGCCAAGTTCTAGTCTCATTAAGGAGGAGAACAGATTTTTCTTACCTCAGGACTCAGTGTGTGAGTGTGTGGATGACTATTCTTTGCACCAGAACTACTTGATATCATGATGTAATTGACAACTCTGTATGTGATACAGTCCTACACGTGGGATTAATGCATCCTGCTTGTTCCTGGCTCCTGACTGAGACCACAGGAGCAGGTGTTAGCCACCTTGAGTGGCAGTGGGCTTGTGATGCTTCAAGCTGAAAAGTTCCTTTGTTGTTTTTGCTAGGGGCTATTTAGGTAATCTTTGGGTAACTCCTCTGGCTCTCATCCAGCAGAGATTCCAGGGTACTCTCACTCCTTGCTCTTGAAGGCTTGGTGCTCCTGTAGCTGGTCTCTCTCCCTTCTCTGACACTTGAATACAGAATCTCATGCCTTGTCTTGCTGATGTGTCTGGGACTATTCAGTCGTTTTCCTTAGTAGATCCAGATCTCTAAACTACCATGAAACCTGCCTTTTTTTACTCTTGCTGCTTTTGTTGGGGTAGGTTTTTTGTAAATTTCTTGACTTAGCTCGTGAAGGAATCTGGTGAACTTCAGTAAATGTGCAAAGTGAGTGGCAGACTGGGAATGGGGAAAGGGGAATGGAGGAAAAAGGCAAGGAGGCAAGATGTTAGAGTCCCCATGCCATATTGTAAGAAGACAGCCTCACCTGGCAAATAACTGGGAACAATAAAAATCTAAACCAAACAGCAGTGTTGTGTTAACAGATTCTTAAGCATATGCTTTTGCTCTGGGTCTCTCTCCACACAAGAACAGGGACACAAGAACAGATATTGTGATGCTTCATAATAGAAACTGAGGATTGGCACAAGTGAAATTCCTAGACTTTGTTTCTGCTGTATGAAAAGTCTTGCTTATCTCCTTCCACGTATCAAACACAAGCACACATTAGCCTTCTTAATTATAAATAATGAAACATTATGGCATTGGACTTCAGTTCAAGAGTAGTTACTCATGAATAGTGATTAAAAACTCACCAAAGAAACTGAGAGCCCTTTTAATGATGTAGTTTGCACTGGATCAAATCCTTCATGCTTAAAAAAACCCTGTATGACTTCAATTTGAGGATAGTTATTAAGTACCCATGGAAAAATATTTCTACAAATCCAAGGACTCAAATGGGAACTGTTGAAGGCAAGCAAGGATGGTGGTCAGATGACAGGTAGAAGCTCAGCAAGAGAAGCAAAGACAAAAATTAACTTATATGTAATTTTTGCAATCACTTAAACTAAATTTTTAATATAAATACCCAGAATAAACTTTGCTAGGAGGATTTGAAAATTAAGTAGCTTCTTATATCTTCCTATTGCTTATAGGAGATGAATAGCTGTAAAAAAAGAGCTATGACAATCTGAAAAATTAGAGCAATGTATAGCCAACATAGATCTGGAAATATGTAAAAATACGTGCTATTGTTAACAGCAGGAATTCGTACCAGAAGTGTTCTAAATTTGGAAAACTTAAGAAATAGAAACATTTCAATAGAGATGTGTGTAACATTAATGCTCAAGCACAATCTGTGTTTCTTTTGTAACCTACACAATTGACACTACAATTGTAGTGATCTACATTGATAAGTAATGAATCTCAGCTGTTTTCTCTCTGGTGACTGCATGAAGTACTGGCCCATTTCGTATGTGCATTTTTCAAGTATAAATATTGAGTCTTAAGAGTAAAATAAGAGATGCTTTGTTTTACAGGCACATTTTTGAGTTCCATTTTAATCCTTTGTTAGAAGACCTTTGCTCTAACTTAAGAAAAAATGAATTATTAGATATATTGGCTACTTTTCCATTAACCTATGTAATGCTCTCTTCGAATTACATATAGAATGGGCATGTTTAGCAATTTTCATGATTTAAGTCTTTCTTCCCATCTTTCACTATCATTACCAGAAGAAGTTTGTTTATTGCAAGTTATTTTAAAATAATAGCTGTGCTGAAAGTAACCTTGTTCAGTTTCATTAGTGTGAGAAAGCAGCTGTTGTCCTGCCCTTTTTTGTCCATGTGAGGGATGGCTGGCTGGAATGTTGGCTGGCAGTAGGTGAGCTGGAGTGGGTGGTTGCTCTGAGCAGCCAGGCATGTTTTGGGAGGTGTGTGGATCTGAGGGTGGGTGCAGGAACACTGATTAGGTCAGGTGGCACAAGTATACCTGTCTTAGAGTGGCCTCCAAGCACTTTGCTTACAGAATAAAAACGTCTGCCAAGCACGCAGGAGTCAGATGCACTGTTCTTCAACAGCTTCCAGACAGCCTGAGAGGCCTCTGTACTTTCTAGTCTGCATTATGAGAAGCAAATTTACTGTATATTATCCCTATTTTATAGGGCACAGAAAGTGTATCACTATTTCCACAAAGATCCAAGAGGAGTCTTGGGCAAAAGACAAATTAAAGTATCTTTAGGTTAGTACCCTGTTCATGGAATTAGTCGTTGTGGTTCAATCTGTTTCACAGTTCATATTTTCCTAGTTTTCTTTTTAAGTATTGAGATTTTCTTTTTCTTGATGTCCCACTCTTCCTGGTTATTAAAGGATGTCTGAAATCAGTCACTCTCTTTGGGAGACACATCCTGTGCCAATGAAAGATGGGGCATTTTCCAAGAGTTTTTCACAGAAGTCACCCAAAATACATGAGGGAAAAAAAAGAAAAGGAATCACCTACTTTCCCTCTTTTAGCATGTTTACATCATTTGGATGGAGAGGAAAACAGAACATCTGATGGACAATCCTTTATATTTCTAATACAGAAAGGAATAAAGAAGAAGCATTTCTCTTCTCCAGAGACTGTGTATAAGGTGAAGACTTTTAGACATGTTGTGTTTGTCATAAATATGTGGGTTGGATGAAATGATTACTCTGCTTAACACTTACTAAACCATCTCTGGAATACTGTATCTAGTTTTAACCCCCTCATGCATGTAAGAAAGATGGAAACAAATGTGATTAAGTCTAGTGAAGAGCCACAAGAGTGGTGCTGGAGTTGGAACAGATGACCTGTAGGGAGAAGCTGGAAGAACCAGTCTTGTTTTGCCTGGAAGGAAGAAAGCTTAGGGTGGACCTAAGGACAGCCTTCTAGGACCTTGGGGGGTTCCCAAGAATGTGAAGCCAGGCTCTTCAATGAGTTGCACAGCAGCACAGCAAGAGTCAGGGGTCATAAACTGGAGATTTTAAAGGTCTCACTGCACAAACCTCTAAGCAATCTATTCTGAATTTGATGCTGAGTTTGCTTGGTGGGGAGAGGGGACACACTGAATACACTGAGGACCTTTCAAGCTCTCTTCAATCTCAGTCATTCCATGATTCGGAGTGAGAGTGCTTTTTAAGGTGAATTGGGACTGCAGATATGACTTGAAGTCTGGGGGCTTTTGCCATTGGAGGGGAGAAAGCAACTTCCCCTGTCTGTCATTGTTAGAAGACGGAAGATGCTTGCTGCTAATTCCATTAATTTTCTCTGCATTGGAGTCTAATATTAGTTTTAGCTTTATGAAGCTTCTGGATTATAAAGGTTTATTTAACAGTTTACTTTCTTCTTTCTGGCAGGTGAGGCAAAAAAACCCCCACTTCTTGGTTTGTCACTGTTTCCTTTATAATTCAAAATAGTAGAGGCTTCCTTTCTGTATACTGTAGTATCCATCTTAGAAGTGGCCATGTGTTCTCTCAGACAGACTTCTTCACTACTCTGAATGGTTTGAGATTGCTTATGCAATGTTTGCCTGTCTTTTACCATGACTGTTTGGGTGGAACAAAGAAATTAAACCCTTTAATAATATTCAACTGTGTTTTCTGCCTCAGCCTACTTGGTATATGTGCCATCTGTAATGGTTAACTTCAAAATCCATCAGGAAAAACTTGAGCTGAAACAGAACCTAGGAATGTTATAAACATTGCCTGCATTGGTGTTGATCTGAATTATGCATTGCGCTTTTTATCTTGCCCATTATGCTTTTAATTTTTATTCTTTCCAACCAGAAAACAGTCACTCTTCAAGTATTAAATAACCAACTGGGGCACATAACCAGGGCTTGTTTGTTTTGCTTTGTTTTTTTCACTGTAATTGATAGTAGGAAACACGTTTCTAGGACAAAATGCAAATGAGACTGTTATGGGAAAAATGACCTTTTATGTAATTTAATTTGAAGTTGGTTATGTAAAGTAATTGCATGAACCTTTTTGACTCAGCTTGGGGGATACTGGGATAATATTGATTTAAGCAATCATAACATCAGGGAAATGAGAGAGAAATGCTTTTTTTCTTGTCTTCCTTCCGACCAGGGTTCTGTGATTTAGTTGTAAGAGATGTGTGCAGTCTAGTTTTAAATAATATGAACAACAATGCTTCTGCTCCTTTAGCTGTGACTTAATTTCATAACGGTTCTTCCTGTTTGCCATTCGCCTTACGTAATTCAGCTGATAATTCAGTGATAATGCAGAAGTATATCCCAGGTTAAACAGAGAGATTTGGGAGCTGCCAGTTCCACATTTTATTGTGGAGGTGAAATTTCTGTGTAAGCCAGGAGTGTGCAATGATGAGAGCAGGGAAGAGCAGTGGTGTAACTTCCTGTTTTGGAAGTTGGGGGACCTTTGCTACTTACTCATCTCACTCCCTTTCAAGGAAGCACTTGGACAGCTGCTCCAGAGGTAGCTTTGTTACTCTTCAAATCAATCTGTATGGTGAACGTGAAGGGCTCTGTTGTTAATATCTTTATTGATGGTGAATATTTACTTACTCCTCAAGACACCCCACTGAAATCCTGAGGAGTAGCTTCTGAAGGGAAATAATACTTGATGGGAAAGAAAGGTATTACAATCTGGAACATTGGTGTATTTCCTAATACAGTAATGTAATTGCAAGTTTGACTTCAAAACTGTTTAGAAATCAGCTGAGCATAGCAGCAGAGCAAAAGCAGACAGCAAGGGAAATGGGACTGGAGTTCAGAGAAGTAAGGCAGTATTGACTGTAGTCTGTCCTGTGTAATAAACCCTTAGGAAGCAGCCTTTAATCAACTTCGGAGGTATGCCTCCAAAACTATGCTAAGGACATTCTGTGGTAGGGTTGTATGTTTATTGCCAGACACCAAAACCTCATTTTGGTATGTTCCTGTTAGCAGTTTCTATTATCTCCCAGAAATCCTACATTGGATACTACAGTCATAACTGACTTTTTGCTTGCCACATCTATGACCCAACTAGTGTAAATAGTGGCAAGTGCATAAATATTTCTTTTATGTTGGCAGAAGCGAGTGTGACTCTTGATCAGTTGTTAACCTGTTTCAACTTATTGACCTTTGTGTGCTGTTTGGAGTTTGATTTTTATTGAAGATACAGGAAGAAAATAGTTTTTCTGGCACAGCAAGTGCAAAAGCAGTTATTTCATCCAAGATGGAGGTCATGCAATAAAACCTTTGAAATGGGATCTTTCTAGTTTTACCTAGTTCCTTTATTTGAGTTGCTTCTAACAGTGTGTGTTGGAGCAGGTGGGAGTGTGCAGTTTTGGTCATATGGTCTTGTCACAGGTCTTGGGCAGGGAGACTGAAAGGCAAAGGCTTTAGGGCAGATTCCTGATGTGCCTTTAGCTGAGGCATGTAAACAAATCATCAGTTTTAGATTCTGTGTTTTGAAAAAGTGATCTCAGAGTTTCTTCACTGTGTGTAAACAATGGGAAAATTGGCACGTTTGAGGTCCAGATAATTGATGATATTGCAATGTATAATTACATAAGGCATATATATACACATGTATGTGTGTATATGTACAAATAGTACAAAAGTTCAGTGTTTTTTGAATTTTGCCTCACAAGTTTTTCTAGTAACTGGCACAGGAAAGATTGTTTGTTTCTGAGTTTGTTTCTGAAGCCAGGTTCTCAACCTTTCAGCATTTGTTTCTGCATGTGTGTGTTGAAGTGAAGACAGTTTCCATTTCAAGGCAGATAGAAAAAACAAACGCTGAGAAAAGGAACTTGCAGTAATATTCAGCCCGAATATGTTAATGTGGACTAAATTAAAAAGAGATTGATGCAGATTTTTTGAGTTTTGTTATTTTTAAATTTACATTTTTTGGTCTGTG
Organism: Hylia prasina; assembly: GCA_013397195.1. NCBI lineage: Eukaryota > Metazoa > Chordata > Aves > Passeriformes > Sylviidae > Hylia > Hylia prasina. The sequence goes on along the minus strand of VYXD01014089.1, from coordinate 1,185,707 downwards.
ACAACTTCTTTGTACTGTTAGCTGGACTTTAATTCATGTATTCCCATCACTGTGGCATAATTGCACTTCTGAGGTGGACTCTTTTTAATATGCCCAGTGGAATGATGGGTTCTGTGCAGAAGACATCCAGTTTTGAAATTGTGACTTTGTTGCTGTAGAATCTGCTCAAGTCCTTTACAGCAGTCTCCATTCTGGATTTTCTTCAGGATCTCATTAGTCTTATTTTATTCTGCTGATAGGAATTTTCACTGGCTAGTAACCAGTACTGGGGAATGTGAATTTACATTTCATAGCACTGAGGTGATGGGAGGGTGGAGATATAGAGGGGGTCTGGGTAACTGTTTGCTGCAGGACTGGAAGCAAATGTGTCCCCCTGGGCAGAGTTCCTCTGGGAGATAGAGCCTTCTGAAGCTCTTCCCCCATCCTTTCATGTGAAATATATACTTGTTCTGGATTATGGCATTTGCTGTGATATATACACATAAAGCACTTTTTGAAAGCTGTGTTGTAACTGAGTTCAGCAAAGTCTTTCAGTTCTCAACCTTTATCTTTTGTTAACTTTATTGTGTAATCCTTCTCTCTTCCTTGTGAAACACTCTTGGTTTCACTTGTAAAAAAACTCTTTCTCAAGGATAAAGTTTGCCTCTTTTCTTCATGACAATTCAGCTTTGCAGTTCTTGTCCTATTTTATGTCAATTGTAGCTTCCTGCCTTGTGGACCTAGTACTTTATCTTTTTGTTCTCTGTCACAGAATCAGAATGGCTTGGGCTTCAAGGGACCTTAAAAATCACCTGGTTCCAACCTCCCTGCCATGGATAGGGATACCTTCCCCTAGACCGACTGCTCAGCTCTCCCTTCCTAATGTCTAATCTAAAATCTTTTAGTTTGAACCTATTACCCCTTGTCCTTTAACTATGTGCTCTTGTAAATATTCATCTTTCTGGCAGGCACCTTTCAGGTACTGGACAGCTGCAGTTAGGTCACTCTGAGGCCTTCTCTTTTCCAAGCTGAACAATCCCAGTTCTTGTAGCCGTTCCTCATAGGAGAGGTGCTCCGTTTCTCTACTCATCTTGGTGGCCCATCTCTGGAATCTCACGTCATTCTTGGCCACCTATTTGCCATCTTTTCATACCAAATCTGTGTTGTGTGATTTCTGACCTAAATATGGGGAAGGCAGAGTTCTGTTATTGTGCTCTTTAACCTGTTGATGGACAATTGAATCTCTGTTTAGCCTTCACTTTCTGGAACAAGACCAGACTGGGAGAAAAACTGCTTCATATCACCCCAGCTGTATCTTTTTGCCAAAAATTTGTTAGTTTGCCTGCCTTCAGATTACAGACTGCTTTGAGCCACTTTCTACTTCTGAAGTGTCAAGCATGACATTGACTCCATTAGTTGTGAACTAATGATTACACAAATAACACTAAATGACCCTGGGCTTATGAGTCGCCTCATCCCCATTTATTTTTTGGGTTTGTACTGTTGTGCTGTCCTTTTTGTTTGAAAGATCTGTAGTCTTTGCCTCAGATAAAGTACTGAGAGTGTTCTATATTTTGAGTAAGTTCTAATGTACAGATGGATTCCTTACCAGCATGAGGCACAATATGTCAACCAGTGACATTTCAGTAATGAAAACAAGATGCTGCAGTATCATTTAGTTTCTTTTCTTTCAGTTGTCAAATTGTTTTTAACAGAGATACCAGTGTTAGCAGTTGGGCTGATTTGTATGAAAACATGCAATTTAAACTCTGAAACTCAGAGCGTCTGCTATGCTATGCCTCATCTTAATTTAGAGGGAAAAAAATGTAGCTTTCATGTGTAAGGACTGAGCAGTGTCTTTACTGGTAGTTGTTACTTTTTGTGTCTGTGGTACTAATTTTTTTTTTCAACTTCTTTCTGGAAACTAGGACACAAGTTGACAGATCTTGAAAGAAGACAACTACTGGCCACAGCAGCGTCTTTGTATGTGGCTGAACAACTGAGATCACAGCGATTTCTAGGGACTCCAAGGTAAGTTCATTTCTAGGAACTCAGATGTGCTGATGCATTTTAATGGCATCTTCTCATGCACAAGAATAACTGGTGAGAAACTGCATGGTTTCTTAATATAGTCTGTTTTTTCTAAATTTAAATGAGCTGTGGCTTACATTTCCCTACTCGCACAAGTCATACATGATTATTTTTATTCTAAGTATTAGCAAACTAATAGGCACCAAAATGTGTTACAAGCCAGTACAGTAATTAATGCACATCAGGAGTTTCATTAATGCAAAATGTTGCTGCATTAGTAACTAACCACAAATTGAGCATCACAAATTTCCCATGTGCCCGTTTGAAGCAATCTAAGCACTTTGGCATAATATGAATATTCAACTACAGAGCTTTAAAATATTGTAGATTTGTGAATAATTTGCTACCTTGATGAAGAACCTTAATAGTTTAGAGTCTTAATTCTGAAAACACTTTCTGAGTGTAAAGGTGGAAGGTAACTGGTGGAAGAGTCAACACCTTGCTTTAAGTGTGGGTTTTTTGGTGCTTTTATTCCCCCACTCCCCCATTTTTTTTGAATTGTAGCTGCTAGTAACCTAGGCAGTACTGTTAATTGATCAGCTATTGCAGTAACCCATGTCAAAATGCTAATTTGCTTCTTTGGCTTTTTTGAACAGTATGTTTTTTTTCCTGTAGGATGACAAGCTTTGCTTGTCCTCTGGCCCATCACTGTCAGTGCCTTGAGAACTTCTGTTAGAATTAACTGAATTTGTGGAGCTTGTTTGTGTAGTTGGTGTTAGCAACAGTTGTATACAGGGAATCCTTACTTCAGCATAACTCTCCTTGCCTCATGTTTTGTAATGTAGCTGCATATATGTTTGTGTGTGAGGAAAGTCATATTGCAGGGTAGACATTCACATTCCATGCCAGTGGTTTGACAGTGTATTCTATTACTGATTTTACAGTGGTCAGGAATAAATCAAATGTGGTTTCAAGAAGTCTTCATTTTTATTTGTACCCACAAAGATAATTAGTTCCATATGGTATTTAAAAAAAAAAGAAAAAGAAAGAGACACTTAGGGCAAGCATAACAGCTTTGTAATGTATAGCATATGCAGGGCTGGGTCATTGCTTGCCTTATGCATCTATAGGGGAAAGTAAAGCAGCTTTTTATTTCCTTCCACAAGTTATATTCTCCATAGTGACTGGAGAAGAGCATTAGGAGAAGAACAGACACTCAAAGGCCACTGTTACCTAAAAGATGATGAATCAGGGAAAATGAGGAGGAGCCTTGATTGTAGGTTTTGCTGGCCAGCATAGGAAGTTAAGTAATCTGGTACTGCTACAGAGATGCAATGGATTAATTTGTACTTAGAATAAGGATAATTCAGGCAGTGTTAATTCAGGCAGTGATGATCGAACTGGTATTGCATTGCCTGCTCTGATTTGTGATTTTTTTTTTCTCTTCCCTGTAAAATTCTCTAACTAGCTAAAAAGAAAAAAAGGGAACACTTTTCAGTACAGTACACTTTCTCTTGATGGGGTGTACTTATGATTCCTTCACAAGTCAAGCCTTAGAATTTTCTCCAAGTGATGGCTGAGTGTGGTTCTTATTGAATGTGTCATGGTTTCAATACATACATACTGTTAGATCTACTTGCTTTAATGATAGCAAAGCTGCTTATTTGAAGCCAAGTAAGGATGAGCTAATGCAAAAATGCTTACTTGGTGAGTAACTTCTAAAAAACCAAACCTGATAATGATATAGTGATACCCTTTCCCCAAAATCATACAGCTTGTTCTAAGGAAAAAGGAAAGAAGCAAAGGCAGAATGAGGTCGAAGGATTGCGCACTGTCTTGTGCAGTGTTCTCTATTCCTTAGAGCAGTTAGTGGACTCCCTCTAGAGGGGACTGAGCACTGTGGAGCATGAGTTACTGTAGTCCCATAAGGATTCTTCACCATGTCCATAACTTACCCAAACTGCATCTGACTTGTTTTTGAAGGTGTTCCTTATCATTCCATATCCGTATTGGTATTTTTTAATGAACAGGGTTGTGGCCAGAGAAAAAGCACATCTTTATTCATAATACTACACTCTGCTTGAATAATACTTGTAAACAAGAAGTTCAAAGTAGGAACCTATGCTATAATAAATTAAAGAGACCAGTTGTTATCTTGGGTGCAATCTTCACTATGGTAGAACTGGGCATTTGGAGTCTTGTGTGAGTTTTAAATCCATGTTGGAGGATGTGAGCAGACTAGAGAGACTGCATGCTCCAAAGTTGATCTGTAACATTCTCGTAATGGGTTGGACAAGCACGTTGATAAGTTGATCATCACCTACAGAATTTCAGTTCTCTGGCACTATTTATGTTGACAGCATTTTTTTCATCTGCACTGAAAGCAATTGAGCAATTCTTGTGTGAAAAATTACTGAAGAGTAGTATTTTGAAATCATAAATTATTTCTTCTAAACTTGTCACAGCTGTCAAACAGACAGTTTTCTACTAAGCTTGAGTTATATGCTTATCCTTTTAATTTGTTTTCTTTTCCCTTTTGGGAGCCATATTTATAATATGCATTCTTTTCACAACTGCTTGGATATTTTGTGTTCCCTTTTTTCCCTGTGATTTATTCAGCCCATGATCAGGATTGTTATTCTGGTCAGATAGACAGAAAGTACCATGCTTGGAGCTCTTCACAGAAGCTCCAGCTTTCACTGTCAGGGTTACAGGGACTATAATCAGATGAAGTACAGCTGAGCCAGATTAAGGAGCCTTGTTGCAGGCTGCTCCTCTGTTTTTTCTTCTCCTCATATATGCAGGTGTGATTCTGTGTGTAGTTGCATTCCACTCTGGTTCTGCAAAAATGACCTATGTTAGCATAAAAACTATTTAATAATAGTTTACTTTGGATCATTCTGTCAGAAGCAGGTTACTTCTGGCAAGAAGAGCTACAAGAGTGGGAGTGTGTAGCAAGGAAGAAGCTGTGAGCTCATAAAAGGGATTCCGAGGTGGGCTTTAGCTTGTACCACAGGTCAAACTAGCAGCAGTAGGGGGATTTCTCTATAACTGATGATATTTTCTGGGGTGTGACTGGAAAATATGTATTTTGCAGTCCCCTGAGTGACTGAATAATCAACTGTAAGATTCTTGCTGGAACATATTCTGATGACCAGCAAGCTGTTTCTGCCTTTGGCACCCAGCTTCCTTCAGCTAGCTTCAGCCAACCTGACTTCTGTAGTGGCAGTCTTCATTGCAGTAGGTTGTCTGGTGCTGAGGTTAATACAGGCCACAAGTCCAAGGCTGGTTTGCCTTTCCTGTGTTCAAATAAATGGTGTTATGATTTGGGTGGGGCAACCACAGGTGAGTTTCCACTGTCTGTATTGTTACATAGTGCCCTGGCCTCATCACAGTCTTCTAGAACTAACTTGCCAGGCTTTAGCTAGAACAGCTGTTGGAGATCCGTGCATGCTCAGAGTTACAGGAATACAGGCATTTACTTTTGTGATGCAATCAAGTATTTAAAGCATTTTCTGTGTGTGTTTTTTTATTTTTAATGTAACTGGTTTTTATTTAATCCATTTTCTTGGGAAAAATTGCATGTGGGATGGTTTGGTTTTTTGGGATTCCTCCTGGTTGGGGTATTTTTTCAGGTATTTTTGAAAGAGGTATTTTGTGAGCCACATACTAATGTGAATATTTGACTGTGATATCCAGATAATAGGGGCACATATTTCCTACAGGAAAGAGCCATGGATGATTAATGATTCTTTCATTGTTCAGCTTTTACTTATTTTACCTAGGACTTTTCCTACTTACTCCATAGTCCACTTTATTGTGAGACTGGTGCCACCCACAGCTGCTGAACAGATTTACAGCATCTAGTAAAACCCCAAGGTCTTCTAGGCAGAACTTGATCTTGTTTCAAGTGGAAACATATTTTGGCTGAAGTGAATCCAGCTTATTTTATGTCTGTTTGATGTAGTTAGCCTTTGAGACCAGAAATGATGTTGTACAGTTGAATCTTCACATTCTGGCTTCAGACTTGTTTTCATTAGTGGGTTGGGAGGGGAATAGGAGAGTGTCTCTCCAGGTGTGGCTACATCATGCTATCTCATGGGTCTAGTAATGTGATGTTTATAGTTCTAAACCCAATTGCCTACAGCACTTCCTATGTGTTGCTTGTGTTGGCTGCTAAGAGTATTTTCCTAATTTTTCTATGGGTTTTACCCTTTCATCATTTATGACTTGGAAAAAAAACAGTGAGGCTGCATGCCCATATTACCTGATACTACACACAAAAAGATGGTAACACACTGGAAAATGTTTTAAATTGCTAGCAAGAAATAAAAACACTAAAGGTCTTCTTGCTTGTGTATTTAATATAGAAGACTGGATTGGGAGTCTTGAGTTAAACTGTTCTTGTGGGACCTTAGAGAAGTCAGTTGAATTTGGCCTCAGTTTACAAAAAGACAAAGCGGCCTTAATACTTTGGTGCACTACTGAGGTTTCATAAATATCTGTTTATCGACAGGTATAAAGTATTTTGCTACACAAAATGGATTATGCTTTCTAAACATAAAAAAAAATATTTTCCTGGGAGGGAAGGTGTTATAGTGAAAAGTTAAAATACAATCAAGTTTTTTGTCAAGTTCTGAAATAGCTGGGCTAAATTTTTATTTTAACATTCTGAAATCCAGGGGTCCACTGCAGTGAACACAAAATGGCTGATGAACTGCAAGAACAGAAATGAATTTATTCAGCTTTATGTTTAATGAATTATTCTAGGTTCCTGTCTGGGTTGATTCAGTACACCTATATTGATGTTTGCCTTGCCATTGCTTGATTATAGGATAAGCGAGGGAACTGCTTGGAGAGCAGTAGAGCCCCACACCTCTCAGGCATCCTTGCTCTCACAGAGACTGCACCTACTACCCTGCTGGAGTCTGGGACAGAGCCAGCTCTTTGCCAGCCTAGGGCTTCCCTATATGGTCAGCTGACCAACAGAGATTTTCTGCCTCTCCTGCACTGCTGGAGCAGCACAAAATAAGGTTATATTACATTAATTTTAAAAAGAAGGAAGAAGATGTCAGGAAAATTCACTGGACCAGAGTCATCTGGACCAGGCTCTTGGAAAGGCGAAAAGTTCTTACTACAGCACAGGCACTGCTGAACTATATCAATTGTATTATGTGAATTTAATTTTTATTTCTTCCCTACAACTGCAGTATTAACGTGAACAGTTATTGCAAGTGCAACTGAACATGTATCCTTCACCTCTATATAGAGGTAAACTGCTTTGTTTTCATTGGTATGGTTGATCAAGTCCAGCCTACTTGTGGCTTTCTTTGGAGTTATGCAGTTATCCTTAGCTCATGAAACAACGCTGTCTTATCCTTACTGTTCTGGTCCCCTGCTCAACAAGTTGAGCATTCTTCCCAAGATTTAGTGTTAGGCCTTTGAAAGTCTTCGGTATGTTTGTGTAACTGCTGCAGCTTCACACCATTATTCACTGTGTGGTCTTCTCTTTTGCCACAGACTTGCAAGGTACTAAGACCCTGTTCTCTTTTTCCTGTGAAATCCTTGCTTGTAATGGGCTTTTCTGGTTGTGGTAGCCCTCTTGTCTCTCTAGCTGATATCTAATGTCGTTCTTTTGACCTCTCATAAGTCATTACTGTATTTTTTTTGGTAATCTTGGTTAATAACTACAAAACCAGATGCCCTGCATAATATTCTAGATGTCTTTAAAATCTGTACTATTAACTCTTCTCAGTTGTTCAGTTGGTTATCACAGAAAGAGGATTATATGTGCTAGAAACAAACAAGTAGCTGCAAATATATGAAACATGCATTTTTTTACCAGTTGGGAATGAACTTCTATGGAAAATATAAAAGTTGAAATGGGACATTAAGGTAGGATTTATGACTCTACAGAGTGTATGTATGGCATTTTTTTCTTTGATTTTTTCTTTGATTCAATTAATGCAGCAAGATTAATAACACAAGTAATATAAGGTATTTCTGTAGTTTGAAAGCAGAGCCATTGTTCCATTTGATTCCTAAACATCTATTCCAGGAACTGAGCAGTCTGTCATGGGAAATTTTCATAGCTGGTCATTGCTGTCATTTGTAGGGAAATACGTATTCTGGGCACTCAGGAATCCACACTTGCTCAATCTTTAGAGTTGATAACCATTATGAAGTCATTATGATGATAATAATTACTTAAACTTTGAATCTCAATGAACATCTCTTGGGAAGATCCCCACATCTTGCTGAGGTGATTGCTGGTGGGAAACGCATTCACTAAAGTAAATGGACCTGGCCAAGTCCATGTTTATTTTTTATTTTCATCATGTCTTCTGGGAAAGCAGCATCTGCTGTAAGAGCTTTATAGCTTCTGTAGCTACTGTTCACTTAATGCTGAAACTTGAATTTGCATAATATAGACATGTGAGTGTTTTCTATTGTGCTGCCAAATTCCTGTCCCTTTTTTACTTGTTAATCTGGCTCTTTTCTCATCTGTGCTTTGCTTATGACCTCTTCTGCAAGATCTTCTCTTTACAAGACCTCTCTCTATTTAATTTACTTTGATCCCCTCTATAAGCTCAACGATTATTTCCTCTCATGCAGGTTTGCACCTCCTAAACCTGTTCTTTAGTATTTGTCTGTGTGTAAAATGTGTATGTGTGAAACTGTAGAACTGACAAGGTGTGTGCTAATTGCCATGTGCTCCCTGGTCATTTTACAGGTATTTTTAGGGTATGTTTTTGTCTTCCTTTGTGCATTTTACTGGGAGTTTACAAGGGCAGAAATGAAGTTGTGTAGGATAATTTTATGGAAGGGCAACATTTTTTTTGACTTCTGGGGTCTCTAAACTCAGTAAACACATCTGTAATTGCATTTGCATGAAAAGTTTTGCTGATGTTTCTTTCCTAGGATTATTAAAGATAAGCATGACCATCAGTACCTGACCATGTGTAGTTCCTTGAGGCACTCACTGGTTGTGTCCTGCTGTTTGTTTGTGTAGTGTGTAGCTTATTCTGGATGCTGTTGCTATAGAAATCTTGCCAACAAAATACATAGGAAGCAAGTCTCTCATTCAATATTGTCTGCATACTTTTACATGTATGTGTCTCTATTTGTCCATTCTTTAGCATGCTTGTCGCATTCACATTCACAGAGGCTGTGGTTAAATACAAGACACTGATTGAAGGGATAGGTAATTCATTTTTACCTTTGTTGTTGAGTATTACAATTTTCAACCGTTTCTTTTCCCTTTGATTCAACTGCAAAAGTGGGATGGGACACAGAATGGCCTCATTATTGTAGGAGTATTTCTCTGTTCCCTGCAATGATTCCAAAAGCTCTTGCACACTTCATCAGTATTATTGTAATTCTTTGGCTGCAGGATATTTGGCAGCTGTTGCACCCCACTGGCAAATCCTATTCAGACTTCACTTCCATTCACCATTGCCATTGGAGAATTGATTTCTCTCTCCTCTGCTCTAACCTTTCCCAATTCATTTTGGATTGTTCAATGTGAAACATTTTAATTTCATATCATACAGCCATTCAGCTCACAATCCTTTTTTAACCTGTCACCAGGGTAACAGCATAGCATGCTTGCTTTAGGCAATCAAGTTTTTATTTCACATGCTTAATGTTGCATTAAATGTTTGCATTTTGTTTAACCCTCTTAAATACTTTAAAATGTGGATATGTTTTGCAGGGTAATGAAGTCTCTGATTTCAGTGTCAAGTCTTCACAGAAATTGTCTTACTTAAAATAAAAAATAAGAAATCAGAAGATGAATACAGTAATGAGAAGATTATTAATAAAATCCCAAATGGCTGGATGAGGCAAACATCCATAGAATGGTAAAAAATATTTTTCCTCTGGTAAAATCTTCCAGAGGCTTATTATTATAATCTTTAGACCTATACTTTGGGATTATTTTTACCTGTAAGTGCTTGTATCAAATTAATGCAAATATAGGATTAACCATGCAATAACATGACTTTAAGAAGTGAAATGTCTGGCCTGTACATGTCAACCTACTTCACACTGCTTGCCAGATGTGTGTGAAACTGTAAGCTGAATAACAAATATTTTTTTATACATCAATATTAGAATTTATTGGGATGATACAGTTGATTAAAGAAATATGGAATTTTTTAAGTGTCTGTTTTTCCTCTAAATGCCAATCATCATGGCATGAAGATCAGGCTATAACCATTTTATTGGAAATAATAATAATAAATTTGTGTTACCATAGATGATTATAAAATAAAATGGGCATTTTCATGTCTGAAAATACTGATTTCAAAAACCACATTGATTCCTATAACTGATGCTACACAGCAAGTCCTGCTTATCTTGGTAAAGGAATAGGGACCAGCCAGGTTTGCCCTCACTTTTTTGTTGGTATTAAGAAAATGGCTATAATAGATGTCCTTAAAATACCCAGTCTATAACTATAGTTAGAGGTGTAGTGTTAAAGGCTTTTTATCTGTCATGATCTAGTCTCAATTATATAGGTATAAAAGATATGGGGGAAGGGCTGGGAAGTATTTAATTTTATGGTAAGTAAAATCTAAGAGCGTTGCATTGCAAATAAGCCCAGACGTTCTCATTTATAATGAAATAAACCCATAATGAAAGCACTGATAATATGCATGTTAACATTGCAGAATACTAATTTTACATATCTGTCGTTGTTTAAAAATTACTGTACTAGCCAGTGTGTGAATTCCTTGAGGAGACAACTGTTTGCTATAGATCAGACCCATAAAGTTGACTTTGTTAGAATTTTTCTTCCAACAGCATGTAGCTAATTATAGAAGGATAGAAATGAAGTTTCTTCTATTATTTTCCAAGCTTTCTGTCCAGTTTTCTATTTTCCCAAGTTGTGCTATAAGCTAACAAATATTATTACCCGCCTAAAAAGGTTTGGCAGTGTTTTGTTACTGAATTTTGCCAAAAGGAGCCAAGCATATGGTAACAGTTAATTTATTGGTTCTTCTAACCTCCAGGGAGCTCTTTAAGGAGAGCATATTACCTTTTTATCTAACATATTTTAAATAAAAGAGCTGTTGACTTGAAATTTGATATGCTAGTGTAGAAGCTAAACCTTCAGTGCGGTTATGCTCAATTCAGTCTTGTTTAAGGGTAAGACTAAAAGTGTAAACATACAAGATTGAGCTAAGACTTCTTTCTTTTCAACTTTCAGAGGGGTGGGTCACTTCTGTATAATTTTAGCGTGTGTGTATTTAAAAATACTGAAGAGACATTTTCATTAGAAAAATAAGCCCTACCTTTGTCTCAGAAGACTTGGAGATCTTCACTTTTTTGTTACAATATTCCTGGTATGTGCATTACCAAGGAATGATAAAAGAAAGGAATATTTTTCATTTCTTTGTACATAAGACCCCAGGCCTATTAGCTGGTTTATGACAATGTAGCTTTGTATAATTTTAATGGGAGAATTATTTGAGAGGTGACATTGCTATGCACTATCTTGGAGGTGAATCTCATCCCTGATATTTGCACAACTCAAAATCAGTCGTCTACTACCTGCATTAGAGGTAGCTTCTTTGTACTGTATATTTTTGGTTTTGTAACTGGGAGGTATTGTGAATCTTAAAAAGAAAGCTACATGGATATGTCATTGTATTTTCAATGGGATACTTGGGATAGAGGATGGTTTAAGTAAAAAAATACTTAATACTGATTTCTGTTGTTTCTTCATAAGTATTCAAAGACCTGGATATTTTTCCTTGGATCTTTGTTGAGACTGCTCAGATGACTTTTTCTTTTATGATTATGGATGATTCTTTAATATCTTTCACAGACCATTCTTTAATAGTTTACTTTTCTGTGTAATTATATGTGGTGCTTGGAGTTTGTTTTGGCTGTGGCTTCCCTTTAACATAGATCTTCAAAGCCTGTAGTGTGAGAAAGACTGGGCAGGAAAGAACAGCACAGGACCTCGTTCTTTTGAAACCAGGGATGTTTACCCATGGATTTAGAAAGGAGATGACAGGTCTTTATCCTGTCTCTCTGGTGCTTAATGAAATTAATCTTTCTGCAGTTGGAAGTGAGATGATACAAATAAATTATTTGCATTTTAATTCCAGTTTAAAAAAAATACTTCTAAAAAATCTGAGTTCCTAGGCTTTAAGCTTTTGTCTTACCCCTGTGTGCTCTGATATGTGTTTCTGAATCTCCTCTGTGTGGCATGATGGTGGCAGAGATGGTACATACCTTGGTTACACAGTAATGATTTTCTCTGGGTCCTGCTACCCATTTTTCTACCAGACACTGAAATTAAAGCAGGTCCTCATCTGACTACACCTCTCTGTTAATGTCCTTAGACAACTTCACCCTTTTTGTTTCCTTGAGCTAGTGAGAGCCCTTTTCTTTAAATTCTTTGTTGCCTGCCTTGCTCCTCCCCTGCAGCAAAGCCTTTATTCTTGTTACTTGTATCCTCAAATCACAATTAGTTTAGGATGCTTACTAATATTTAGTCAACCTTATTCCTGTGTTCGCTGTGTTTTTTTCTGTTCTTTGATCTAGGTCATTGCATGTCTGCCCATACTACAGGCTGCCCTTTGCCAAATCTTAACACTTGTATTTAAGTGAACCCTTTTGAGTAAATAGGCTGCAACTCAGTTTCAGTGATTTCCAAGCTCTGGTAGTCTGACAACCATTTGAGCTTCAGTCTCCTTGTGTTGGGTAGGGGCAGCACCTTTCCACAGCCCACTTCTCGTCAGCTTCCTCCTTTATACACGTCCTCCCAGAAGCAAGGGGTAGTGAGAGCTAATAGCATTTTTCTGTTTCATAGTTTAAAAAAGTTGGATTGGAATGAGAAATTGTTGTGTTCAAGGCCTGTAAAGGGTGGAGCACAACTCTCTAGAGATAAGGACTTTTGTGATTTTTAAGCCCAGCCACCAAATATGAAGAAAATTACCTCTACCCTAGCCAAAATCAGCACACAAGGCTAGTTTGTCTCACCTAGGAAGGTCCAGAGGGGCTGTAATTGCATTTGTAATTGTAATTACAATTGTAATTGTAATTTTCATTTTAGAAAAATTATGTTTGATATAAACAAGGAAATTTTGAGCTGAGGGAGAACATGGATGTTCTGTGTGGATTCCTGCAGCAGGTGAACTGCACAGAAAAGATTGGGGCTGAAGGCAAAGTTGTGAGAACCAATTCTGAACATCTTCTTTAGATATCCTCTTTCAGCTGCTGCACACTGTGGCTCAAAGTGTATTTCAGAAATATTTTGGATCTTCCTCACGTTTGTGCAACACTTTTACTTCACATTTTAGCATTTCTGATCAAAATGAGTCTGTCTTTTAGAGTCAGAAAAACCTTAATGTTCTTTTTAGCATCTGTTTGATCACATACAATTTGTTTGGTCATGCTTGTTTATAGAATAGAAACATTCACAGAAAAACATATGAGTATTGGGTTAATAAGAAAGAGGAACAGTATCTTCTATGTGTAATTATATTCATTAAATAATAATTGGAAGTGTAAAAGGTAATGTTTAAAGAAAAATGGTTTTTTTTCCATAGCATTTTAAAATGTACTTGTATAGTACATTTTAATATATTGTGTTACTTATATATTTTGTATCTAGGACATTTATTCTTTGCCTTGTGAATTCTTTTATATATTCTTCTATGTATTTTATATTTAGGACATGAATTCTTTGCCTACTGAAGTGCATTGATTAGTGCTAATTGGGCAAAAAGGAAAGGAAGGAGACAGAACTTACAGTTAAGTACATTGTAGAAGTGTAATTATATTCTTATACTCTTAGACCTTATTTAACTTTCTACTGTATTTCATTGAATATTGGACTAGATGGATATTTAGGCCAGTCAGTACAGCCATTTTTATGTCTCCATCCTGTATTGATCATGATTATGCTAAAATAACCATCAGCAATCAGGTTCATCCCACCTACACAGCCTGGCTTCTCCAACTCTGACCTTAGTCAGCAGAAAGCTCAGTGGGCAAAAGTTTTTGTGTTGGTACTGAGAATGAGGTTAGCTGTTAGCTGAAAGGTTAGCTGTTACAATTTTTTTGTCCTTCACTTTCAACCTTAGTTTAATAATTCTCATATTCCTTCATTCAGGTCTGATGTATATAACTTTAGCAAAGTTGGAAGTCTGTGCAAGTTGTTTTTCTTATTGTCTTTCTTCTCTTTACTTGTGAGACCATAATATGAACAATGGCAAATGTCTTACTAAAAGGAAAATACATAGAGTTCAATAGATATTTACCATCTTTTGAATATGTATCACTCTTAAATAATTAGATGCCTGTGTTTCTGTGGTAAGCATTACCTAAAGGTGGTTTAGCCATCTTCAGGACTAACTCATTGTGAGAGGTACCTTTCTCTTTCCATTAGTTAAGAAGGGAAAGGATGGTTAATATTAGGTGGTGAAAGCTCAGTGGTGTGAGTGCCGGATGTAAGCTGAATGTGTAGGGCTGATGTATGGAAGGTAATGAGAGTCACTGAGCTCTGTGTGCTGTAATTGGCTAGACATGACGTGAGAGTGCTTGTTGGAGATAGGCATGTTTTATGTTATCTAATATAATTTTTAATGAACTTTTGGGGCTTTTCTCATCTGCTATGTTTTTTCTCTTTAACTGAACAGAATTAGTGGCATTAAGCTGTTTCATAGGAATCTAGTGCAGAAGAAACAGAGAACAAAGCTTTAGAATCTGTGAAATATGCCACATTTCTTATGTGTAGGGGGGAGGAAGTAGCTGTCATATTGCCTGTTGGAAACTGGCTTGAGTACTTCTAGCCAAATGCTGAAATCACATTTACCTGTGGTTTGGTAGATACATCATTAGGTACTTGTGTTGTCACCCAGCACTAGTTCTTGTGCATGGAGTTTGAAAAGCCAGGCACTGTCTAGAAAACCAGAGTTCCAAATGAATCACAGCTCTTGGCCAGTTCTGTTTCTCACACCAGGGCATGTAGAATGGCTAGCAAGGGAAATCTGGCCATCCTTTTGCAGGACTCTGCACTGTCCTGAATATGCATTCTTATGTATTGCCTGAATTAAGTCTTTTATAGAGGAGAAAGCACAACAGAAAAATGTGATCAGTACAGCTGTATTCCAAAACCGATTTCATTGGCATGAGGTGGTTAAGCTCTTGGATGGACTCTTGGTTCTGCTGCAACAGGTTTGTGAGAGGTGATAAACTGTGTGATGGCTGAGCTCTTACAATACTCTGGAACTCTACTGAAATCTGGTGCGAGCATTGTGTTTTCCAAGATGCACAAAAATTGAGTGTAATTCTATTTTAAACAATGACCTTTGGGGTATTGCATATGTGACAGGCTTTAGGGAGACCAGGTCAAATCATGAGTCCGATAAAGTGTGGCAGAAATTCCATACTTCTGGCAATACAGTCTGGTTAGTTCCAGGGGGACTGACAGATCAAAAGGGTGAGAGACCGAAATGAAACTGTAAACCACAGGAAAGACAGCATTCAGTACAAAGCTCTTAACAAAAAACTCGAGAAGATTTTTGGAGGTGGTGTTTTCTAAAAAGGTGTTTTCAGTTTGGCCTGAGACATGTTGGGGGTTTTATTTTGGTTAGCTAGTATAATTTAAAATTTTTCCTTAGTTGGCATGCTGTGTTCCTTGTGGGCCTTAAAGAAGGCCAGTGTTCTTGTTCTTTGTGCTATTGCCAGATTTCCTCAGAGATGGATTTATTCTGATGTCTTTCCTTTTCCCTTGACTGTAGTAGTTCTCTCTCACCTGATAGTGTGCCTCCTTTAGTAAATTCAGCAAGTACTGAAATGTTTCACTGTATCTAGTCTTAAAAACTTTGTTCTTTAGGGAAACATTGTATTTCAGTTTGTTGTTAGTGCCTATGGGTCAGATGCCTGTCTCTGAATAAGAAAGTGATCGGTTAACGTGTTTTTTTGGATTAAGTTTGTAAATTAGTGATAGTTGGGGAAATGGCAATCTGCTCAAGAAGGTATTATCTAACAAGATAAAGGCAGCTCAGTCCATAATTTTTTCAAAATGGAATTATAAATATGCATTTTTTTCCTCCAAAATGGCAGAATAAATTTTCAATTATGTTACACTTTACAGTATTTTCTTTGTTTTCTGCTGGCAGGAGCTGGTAGTATTAAAAAGTTCTTAACATAAATTTTACCGGGGCAACAAAATAAGAGGGGTTGAGCTTGACCCTCTTAAATGTCAGAGTTTTTTTTTTTGTTGGTGGTGTGGGTGGTGGTTTTTTTGGTGTGTGTGCCCCCCCCCCAATATCTAGACTAAATACTAAGCAAGCAATCTAAGTACAGATGGTTGGAATAATTTGCTTTGAGAACTTACCCTGATCTGAGGTGCAACACTGATATTCTCACAGCCCCTGTATATTGTCCTGTTACTTCTGAGTTATCATACTCTCCCGAACTTCTGTTACAAAAGGGGGTGAATAACTGAAATTCTGACAGAAGGGATGATAGATTAAAGCATTAAATGTGTTTTGATTCAAGTTTACAGCTATTAGTGACAATTGAACTCAAGATTAGTCGGCAGATTTCACTATTGAGATGAGTACAGCAAACCGAGCACAAAGTTTGCCTGAATGTTTCAAAAAAAGAGAGTATGGAAAATAGTCTTATATGTAGAAGTATCCTTACCAAACTTAGAGGTAATATTTAATAACTTCCTGTCATTTTCATATTAGTGGATTAGCATTTCCTTCTGCTTATTTTTTATGTGGTAAGCAAACCTGTAGTATTCTAAACTTAATACAAAGTGAAAAATAGCATGTTATTGTTGGGAACAGCCCTTCTTTGAATGGAGGTATAGGACGCAGGACTCCCAAGAGGCAGCTACGTCCCAATACCATCATGTTATATGAAAGTACATAACTGCTACTAGATGATATTAACAGAGAATTTTAGTCCTCCCTACTGCATCACAGTGGTTTGTTCTGAAGCTCTTTGCACATGAAAAGAAAGTGAGATAATGATTGTAAGACTATTCTTAAATATCTGCACAATAAGTTTCTTTATTTAAGGAAATAAGGGAAAATTTGTATAGGAGAAGGCATTTGCTGTTTTCCTTTCATGGAGTAAATTATTATTATTCGTTTTGCCAACTGCCCAAAGCTATCTCTTAATAGAAATTTAAAAAAATATTTTGGAAAACAACCAAGTCATGAAATTAAATATTTTAATTGGAGGAGAAATAGCCCCAACTTTTTTTGATGACAAACATATTTTTAGATTTTTCTCTCCATAACAGTTGTTAGCACGCACAAGTCAATATTGTTGACTGATCTGATTAAAAGCACCTGCTTGCAAGTGGTTCCTCCTTTGGTAAATAAAAGATGGTTGAAAAAACAGATTAGAAGCACAGACTTGTAAATGATACTAAAAATAAATGTCTTTTCTCTGTACTTGTGAACACTTAATTTGAGTGTTCCTTGCTTCTTATTTCACAAATGCTTGCAATGAGACAAATAGCAACATCTTTTATCCAGTATTAATGCTTGTGATGTTTGCTTTTTCCAACAGAAACCAAATACTAAAGTAGGACCTAACATGTCATAGGAGAGGAAATCAGTTTCAGATATGTTTTACATTTATTTATTTGAAATTTTCAAGGTATGCTGAAGGACTGGGCAGTCTGACCCTTTGGTGAAACTGAGAGATCTTGGGCTCTGCTTGCAGCTTGCAGGGTTACTGTGTTTCATCCAGTTTATTAATGCAAAGTGCATAGAAAGTTCCCGGTACTAAACCAAGTGCCAAAACTTTTTGTCCCAAAGAATGCATCATCAGGCTGCAAACCTGTGTCTCCATGAATTCTCTGAGCCTCCATGAATCTCTCTCATTCCTTCATACCATCCCCAGTGCTTACCTGAGCCCTTGCTCTTTCTCTTGAGATATGGGAGGTGCATGTGAATCCCCACAGGCTGAGGAAGACTGATAGCATGGATCTTGGATTTTTTGGACATCCAGTCTGCAAACATGACTTTGTTAAATCAAGACAGGCAATAAGAGCAAATCCTGCTTCATTTACCCAATAGATTTAAAACTAAAAGAGCCATGAAAGGTCATTCAGGAGGCTTAGAATTGTTGTTTTCCTGCATGTTTGGAGGATAATTTCTTGTTAAGACTGGAGACAGCTTTGGCAGAGGAGCCCCTAGTCCCTTGCCCCTGCCAGGCTGCTGAGGATGCTGGCTGTACTCCACTGGGGTTAGGGTGTCTCTCTTTGCAGTACCCAAGCCCTACATGTTTAGAGACCCACAGCGGAACTGGGTTAGCCAGGGTGAACTCAGCTTCCTTGCAAGGTTATTTCTCAGTTAAATGATGATGAAAGGCATTGAGCCATACTCTTAGGTCTGGGCAGCTAAATTCACTCTGGATTTATAAGAACCAGCTTAACTGTTTCTGTAGCCCTCATCTGGGTTTCACTGCTGAGGGCACTGGAGGTTTTCGCTGGTCACTGGATTGCAGGCTTTTATGTCCATGCAAATTGCTCAAAAAGCTTCTGTTAAAGGAAAAGGGAATATCCAGATGTATGCTGTTCTGAATCAAAGCACAGTGCACTCCATAGCAGCTTTTTAAAGCATTGCTTTTTATTTTATAGTTTACTTCCATGTAATTTCATTTTTTTCCTGTGGTCACTATTCAAATAGAGTATAGGCTATAAATATGCTTATTTGTTATTGATCTCAATGTGATATGTAAGAAAATGTAATGTAAAAACCTTTTTGATATAACTATTGAGTAATTCTTTCAGCCTTTGTCTGATCAGCTGGCACACAGGCTAGTAGAGGTTATTATTTTGTATGACATATGAAGAACTATAATTTAGTCTAATGATGGTATATTTTCATATTCACAGTGAAAGGGGTACATGTATATGTATGCACATATAAAGCAGGAAGAAGGAAAACCTATTTTTATGTAAAAGGGCACATCATATGTATAGATGGACCAGTCTAAATATATGTAGAAAATGCGTGTGAATAGATACAGAAAATACTTCAAATTGCTGAATAAAATATTCCCAGATTCTTAGGTCCCTTGCACATAATTTTTGGTTCTTAAAATAATCCTGTGAAAGTGCTGCTTTTATCTTTTCTGTGTGATGATGAACTTTTATGTTGGAAAGTGTTGAAAGTACTCAGATACTAAAGCTTAGATTTGTGTTTTGTTTGGCAGTACACTTCTGTTTAGAATTCTTTTAATCTATCCATTCCCTGCTTTTATATTCATCTGATAGTTGAAGGTTCTGTGAAGGATATTTCTTTGCATATGAACTTATTAAACCAATAATGCACAAAAGTGTGAGATTTACTTCCTTTTTTTTGGTTTTTTTTGGTTTTTTTTGTGATTTGTGTTTTTTTTTTTTTTAGTTTTTGTTTGGTTTTTTGCATCACAAGATAGGCTCTTGTTTGAGTTGTTAAATTTCTATTTGCCTTTCTTGATTTTTTTTTTTTGGAGGGGTAGGGGGAGGGCAGGGAAAATAAGAAACAATTTATATGGTAGATCTAAAGTTTCATTAAAATTGCTTATGCCCTGTCCCAGGCATTTTAAGTGGGCCATCTGTCTAAACATCTCTGCATTTTTTTCTGATCATTTCCTCGACTTATTCATGAGCCATGGGAGGGCTCCTTTGTAGTCTCCATGTAGCTGGTTCAGTCTACCCCCACTGAATACATCTATGTGCTTGCATAACATATCTTTTCACAGTGCTGGAAATTCTCTGAACTTGGTTCAGATGAATGGCCCACTTTCTGAAGGTCTTTTTTTCTCCCTTTGCAAGATTTGTATGCAGAAACTGACCTTGGTGGCTACAGAATCCAGCACATTATTCTTGATCATTTTACAGGCCACCTGCTGTGAAAGTTATGATGAAGGATTTCTTAATGATTCTTTGACCATTAACATTGTTTTAAGTCAATATTTCACTTTTATTTAACTGCTGAATAGGTAATTGCACAATTGAAAAACAGCTTTATGGAGTGTCATATAATGTGGTTTTCAAACGCTTGTAATCTTTCAAACGGGAGGATTTGTTATGATAGTTTGGAATTTCTCTGTTTACATAAAGTATTATGCAGCAAAAATATCAGAAGTGAAGAGGAATTTGTGTTTTCACTCTCAGCATTAGAACACATACTTTGAATTGGAAGTAAAAAAATCTATACTCAATTTTCTGATCCTTTAGGAGCTGGTGGCATCCTAACTCATTTACATCATCAGTGATAACTGGCAGATGGAAGTTTATTTGCCACAAACTGCAGAAAATTGTAGTTTTTATTGAGTTCCTTCTACCTGATTGGTTGATGACAATCAAAATGGCCAGGGCAGGGTTATTACTTGATTTGCTTTTGTGAGTGTGTGTTTTCTTTCATTACTTGTTTTTGACTAGAATAGGCAGTAGTTTAATTAATGTTTTCCATGAGCATGGTAAGTGTCTGTCGACCTAAAATTTTTAGCAGTTGTCTGCTTTCCTCACTGAAAACTTGCAAAGACAGAAACCTGGAGCTTTGGTTGCTGCCTTATTCTCAAGTGTCTCCCTCTCCCACACATGGCACTTGGGAGTAAAAGGGACATTATACATTCCACAAAGACATCATCTCTAGTTGAACAAACAGCAGTACAGCTTGAAAATAAATAACAAAGCAGGAAAATGGTGCTGTTTTTCTTGTTGCATTGCTTACGTGTTTTTGTAATTGCTGCTTTGGAGTAAAGCCTTTATGACTTAAAACCAGGCCATCACTCTTCAGCTGTGTTCCTATGCTTGTGATGCTTCTTCTTAGAAGGCAATTTGGAGTGGAGAGGTTTAGAACTGCCTTTTTTTTTTGTGTGGAGGGAGTTTATAACACCCTTCTCCACCCATCTCCTGTTGTTGTGGCTGCAGTGCTGCTTTTGCTTTCTCTGTCCCTTTGTGTGTAATGCTCCTGGCAAGGATCAGCAGCACACAGTTCTCCATGGCTCCTTATCCACCTGGCGCTTATCTTGGTGTGAAACCTGTGTTTCTTCCTGCAGCCAGTGATCTTTATACACAAATGAAGTAATTTTATTGGATGATAGGTCATTTGCCAAAACTGGGAGAAAAAAGGGAGGGCATGTTGAACCCTATGAAAGACATACTGTGTGGATTCTGAATCTAGGGTTGGAGGAGAAGTGCCTTATATTTTCTTTATGTCTTTTATGCTGGCAAAAATTACACTATTTTTATTTTCAGTGGGATTTTTTTTTCTGTGAATACACTATGTTGGATTTCAGCCCATTATGTAGAATTTTAAAATTTCTACATTTTGAGAGTAGCCAGAAGTTTGGGGAGTTTTCTGTGAACTAGTGTGAGATGAGTGCGGAGTTCAGATGCTTTGTTTGGGAGGACTTAAAAGTCTTCTCAGCTAAGGAAGCAACCTTGGCCAAGAGCGAAGATAATTTCCCATGCACTGGGACTTCTCAGATATTAAAAAAAAAACCAAACACCACAAAACAACAGAAAACCCCATCACAAGTCTCCTTTCTTAGCCTGGTAGAAACTTCTGCATTTCTAAAGTAGTTCATGGACGTGAGCAACTTCTTTTCATATTCAACAAACTTAGACTTTGATCCTTACTTCTGGACTTGTAATCCTTATTTAGATGAATGTTCTCTACCTGCAAATCCTATCAAAATAGAGTCTACGACAAGATAATTGCTTTGAAAGGAGTTTGCTTTAATGAAGAAGAAGGATTGTCATGGGCTAATGTCCTAGCCAGTGTCAGTTATAGTTGCAAAACCACAGGCAAAGCGCATGAACAAAGCTGAAAAATATCCCTGTGCAAATGGATCTATCAATTCCAGGAGGGAAGTACAACTTGCTGTATACTTGATGTTAGTTGCAGCTCTAGACCTTGCCCTCCTGGCCACTGGTGTTGCAGGGAGAGGAATTATGTGGCTGTTTGAAACCCAGGCAAAGCAGTGATGATAGTCATGCCTTTCAAGAAGCATGCATCCTGTTTGGAGATACACTTGACAAAGCTCAGCAAGACAGGACTGAACAAAAATAATCCCTGCTGGAGAACAAGACTGCCTTTCCTTTGATGGCCAGCAGCCAGATTCATGAGGTCACTTCCAGTCAAATGCAATATGAAGCAGGGCTGTGCCAGCAAGGCTGTAAGGAATCTCATGACACCAGTGAAGCAGATCTACTAAGCTGGGTTTGTGATGAGGTCCTAGTTTTAATATAAGAAATATGAAGTTTCTATAAGCCACTAAATCCTGTTGGTTGTTGCAGTGGAGTGTCATGGAGAACTTAACCAGGTGCTGCCTGCATTTCTCCTTACTGGTGCTCTGATACCAGGAAGTGCAATGAAAACATCTCTCAGCTTGCTGCCTGCTACCTGTGCAGGAAATTCCTCTTCCTCTTCTTCAGGAACTCCTGTGTCTGTCACGTTTCCTATCAGCCAGTCTAAATGTTTGGTGACATACAGGAATTCCAATATGAGTTGCTGAGAAATGATATTGAACCTAATTAAACTATGGATAATTCCTCAGATTTATTGTTTTGACACTTGTCACTATATTAAATGCGAAAGGTGACACTTGCCATTGGTAGCGCTGGAACAGGTTATTTTCACTATCTGTCTTGTGAACTTTTAGGGTGGTGATAGAGGTGAGTGAAGGAATTTGGTGTGGGCCTAACTTGGCTTGCATCCAGAAGTAACTAAGGATAAGTATGCATCTGTTTGTGTCTGATATATTTAGCATTTCCATTTCCCCTTTTCAGGCACATGGCAAGGCACAATTTTTGGAAGCTCCTTGCCTTATTAAGTACTTGATGTTTTACTTTCTTAAGTTCCAGTATCTAAAAACCTAATGTTCTGAAAATAATTGTTGAAATCCTTAGCAAGTCAGTGTGTTGTCCTTGGCTTGGGCAGATAATTTCTCCTCCAGTGGCCTCTGGAGGCCTCACAGGTGCTTTTCCTTGTTGATTCCACAGGAAACCTGAGCACTCTCTTTGGGGAGATGTGGTGCACTGGTCACCTGAATCCTCTGGAGGATGCATGTGGCATAATGTGTTTACAGGTTTTAAGACTCTGAAGGATGCAATAAAAGGTGTAGTAAGTGCTATAATGTACAAGAGATTAATGTTATATCAGAAATTATCCTTAGAGGAGATGTAAAGGTGATAAAATTATTATCCCTACAGATTTCTTACAGGAAAATCTAAATATGTAAGAGTCAGCGTGGAAGAAAAGCTATATCAAAATGTGTTTTTGTTTTAATGGAGTTTAAATCACACCTTCCTGTCTTCCCTTTAGGCCATGTGGTGCATGCTTATGGTAATATATGGTGACCACTTATTAGAAAAGTTGTAGCATACTTTTGGATACCAGTTGTTACGGCAAAGTAGAAGAGACTCGAGAAGTTAGAATGAGTAAATTGAAAATGAATATCCATTTAAATAAAATAGCTGAAAATTGCATGTTTCACTCTGAATTGTCAAGAGTGGAGGCTCAATTCTCATTCCTTTGCTGCCAGGTGTGTGCTTTTTTAAGTTGAAAAGATTCAGGTTTCCTGTATTACTTGATAAATGGTGCAGCCACAGAATGCTGGAGGAATCAGTATAATCCTGCATGTGGGCTGTGATGATACATCATTATTTTTCCAGTATGTTTGAAGGGATCTGTGGATGAGATTCTTAAAAATGTATATTAGTTATAAAATTACTTGTATTACTTGTTTGGTTGAATCTTTTGTCTGTAATTGGCTTTTAATTAAGGTTTACTGAGAATGAGATTAAAGAAATAATGATTATATTTTGCCCTTGAAAAGACTGCTCCAGTTATCACTGTTGCTATTCTCCTGCCAACCCACTTTCTCATCTGCTTTTCATCCTATTTGAGTTAATTCTGCAGCAAGTGCTGGCTGCATTCAAGGGCCTCCTATAACTTTATCAGCATACCCAGTGTGTCAAGGCAAATCTAGAAAGAAAGTAAGAGTGTATTTTCTCCTTATATGCTGTTTGACAGAAAAATGTATTTAGTATATATTTTTTTCAAGTATGCTCTCCAACTGTGTCTATAGATTAATGGTATTTTATATCCTTCATGACCATCCTATGAGGCAAGTGCTTCTGGTTAACTTGGGAGAAGCATGAAATCTCTGTTAAAAATTTTTCTTCTGTCTGTTTCTTTTTTAGAATTCCTATTGCTAAATCAAAGAGGAGTAGCTGGGAGCTCTCTGTGCATCTAGGAGATGGAACTTACCCAGTTGCAGTTTCAAAGGATGGCTCATCATTTTCCGTAAGTTCTGCTCATTTTCTAAGAAATTCAGTGCTTGGAGTCAATATATATTATCCTTGACACCTGCTAAAATTCTCAATTTTTTTGTTGGCTAAGGATAGATGTGTGGTTTGTCTTTAGTAGGCATTGCTGTGAATTACCAAACAAGACCCTGACAGTTAAATAGTGCTAGTGTACTAGCACTATTTTTCTCAGGGCTCATGCCTGTGGAACATTTTTGTATGTAATTGTTTATTAAATTAGTTTCTAAATTATTCTGTTTAGTGTCTTGTTTAGAAGTAGCATATTATACTCCATTGTAGATATATGAAAGCAAGAAAATAAAAGCAATGTTGACAAAAATTGCATTACCTTAAGCTGGTGTTTAGAAAAACAAATCAAGGATCCAAGTGAATTGAATAAGCAATCATACTGGAATGGAATTATTCAGCACTCTGTGGCAGAACTGTATGTGGTCATAGTAAAATGCCAGTGTTTCAAGATGTGCTTATTCACTTCAGATAAATGTGTATAAACTATTGTTTTTTGCAAATATTCTAAGGTAACAACATTAAGCACTGAATGTTGTCAGCATGAAAGGCAGAAGGACAGACCATGGCAGTGGAAGAACAGTGATGCTGTGTTTGGTAATTCAGCCATGCAGCGGAATAAAGCCGAGAAACAAGCTGGTTGAAGAATTAAGAAGATAAATTTATAGGGAGAAGTACTTTTTATGTCTGTTAATGGTGATTCTGCAGCCAAAATGAGATTCTAATTTTTTTAATAGGCAGTTGACTTTTACAGTGTATGTTGACTCTTCTGCAAATGGTTTCAGAAAGGATTTAATAAGACAGATTTAGTATGGCAATGACACACACTACTTTGCTGAATTGTTTCAGAAACAAAGGCTGTCTGCATGCAGTTTTTAAAATCTATATAATACTCCTAACAGGCATCCTGTGAACTTGGATACAGCCCATTCAAACAACAGGACACCTCTGTCAGATTTCAGCCCAGTTTAGAGTTAGGCTGGCACTGGCTTGACAGAGATAGCCTTTCCCAGGAGCAGTCGTTGCCCTCAGCTTTTCCACGTTTTTTGTTGCAGCATTGCTGCTGTGTTGCAGCACAAGAGCTGCCTGCTGCTGTGGGGATGAGCCTGCTGGCTGCTGTGAGTGCTGTGTAGGCCCTGGCTGCTGTGAGCTCAGAAATCTAATTCCCACAGTTAGACTTCTCCAAACCAGGGAGCTGTTTAGCACAGCCAATTACACAGGCATACTTCTGCATATGTGCACACATTTTTGAGAGATTTTCTTGAATCCAAACCTGTCTCTCACTTTAAATGGAACTGCTAACAGTTGTGATGTCTTGCAACAGTATGAGAATTGCAGCTAGTATAAACCAGTTTGACAAGGTATATGTGAAGTCTGATTTCTGATCATTTGGTTTGTTATTCAAACAATAACAAATGTGAAAGTTCCTTCTCATATCCTTGTGTCTCTGCACTGAGTTACTGCTGTTACCTTCTACTGCTAGGCGAGGAGGCAGGAGCATCCCTCAGGGTCAGAGAAGGGGTGCCTAAGCACTAGGGAGAAATAAGGGTGCCAGGTTAAGACCAGCTGTGTGCCTAGAAGTCTGGGCCAGAGGGATTTGTGACAACTGCTTTTGCATTTTATTTCCACCCTAACCATGCCTGTATACTTGGGGAGATATAATTCCTTATTTATTTGTATCTGGAAAATACCTGGTGAAATAAATCACATTAGGTGGATTTCAGGAAAGTCTGTTTCACTTAAACCATATACCTATAAAGATATAGTGTATTAAAGATTGTGCCTGAGCTTGGGTATGTAAAAAGCAGGTAACTCCTTTTTAATAACAGGGTTGTTTACAGTTAAACTTATTTTTATTGTTACTGGATAAATAGCAGAGGACATGTTATTCTTCATCAATAACTTTCTTTTTCCTGGTGTTCTCCTGTGATTGTGCTGCAGAAGAGAGTGTATAGTAAATACAGCACTGTCAAAAATCTGAATTGTCATTCAAAACTTTACAGTGGAAAACCAGCTGCCTTAAAACTTCAAAGAAGAGAAGTCAAGACTAGGAATGATAAATCTTGTTTCTGATTAGGAGGTATAACGTACCACCAGGAAAAAAAAGGGGAAATTCAAAGCTTGCTTTATTAACTTTGCTGTCAGAAACACAAGCCTCACTTTTTGAACTTCTGCATTTACTTTTTGCTGTTAAGTTGGTGTGACACAGGCTCCTGCCTTTGTGGGTTGTGTCCCCTCGTGGCTTGTGACAAAGATAGCTGAATCTGTGGTGCAGTTAGCTAGCCCAGTGGGAGGGCCACCTTCACATTCCCCTTCAGAAGTTAACTCACGCTGCAAACTGTGCTTTGCAGCAGCAGCATTCGCATCCTGATTTACTTTGTTTACCACAGGGACTCTTCCAGCAGTGACTCCTTTCTTTTTTTCTCTGTAACTCTGTTACTCTCACCAGCCAAAAGCTCCCCAGCTCGCAGTGTGCAGTGCTTTGCACTCTGTGCAGGGAGTGTGAGCAGCAGGCTTCTCCACGGTTCCCGCTGTTCCGAGCGGATCATTCGTCAGCGTTTTGGGCTGTGGGTCATCTGTGGTTTTCTTCGTTTATCATGAGATCCTTAATGAATTGTGCACTGTTAACTGCTCTTCAGTGCTCTTTATTTTTCAGAATTTTGAGTTTTGAAACCATCTGTTTTTAACTATTTTGCTTGTAACAGAGGTCCTTGATGGGGGCTGGCTTTAGGCCACTTTAGCAGCCTTGCTTCCCAAAACTGAAGGATTTAAAGGAGAAGTGGTCAAGTGTGAGCGATGCTCTTTGCCAGAAGCACTGCAAACAAAAATATTAATTTTTATGGTTCCAGTATGGTTAAAAACTTCTGTGAATCCTAATTTGATATATTTTCTTTTAAAATAGAAGTAACTTGGTTTCATTCTGAAGCCAGCAACATATATGCTAGTACTTAAGTTCTATATAAAACTATTGTATTAGGATTTTCAGTACCACACAGTTGTTTCTGGTGATACCCTACCAACATAGCAAATACTTCTGCAATTAGAAGATTCCAATGACCTGACTTGAGAATTAAAATTTATCAGCTTTGGTAGGACCTGCTTATAAGTGTACAAAGAACTTGCCAACTAAATTGATGTAAATGTCATTTATTCTTTTTTTCTTTGTTCTGTATATTAATTGCTAGAAGAATATTTAAACTAACTGCTTGTCATATATACTAGTTTTTTAGAGGACAGATGGTCAGATTCTTAGCTTTGATTAGTGTTCTTCTTACGCTTAAAATTTTTTCTCTTGTCAGTTGAATTAAAGATCTTACAATCAAGATTACTGCTAAAATACAATTTGAAGGAAGAATACCTTCCTTTACATGACACTAATGCAAAACAGCAACCAGCAGCCCAGAAACACCCCACGACCAGACTCTGGAATCTTTTGTTTACTTCAATTGCAAACAGGAGTCTTTCCCATCTTGCGGTTTCCAATTGCTAGTCTGGCGATCAAATGTGTTTATTTTTTGATTTCATTGATTGGGTTTTGCTGTTGAGGGTTGGAATCTGTTCTTCCTTTACAAACTTGACTGTTCTGCAGGGTACTGAAGAGTGGGAGAGACAAAATCAAATGGGAACCTACATCTATTGAACCTGGCTAGCTGTGTGGTTTCCCTTCAGCATATGAATGTGACCCTTCAAAACCAGATGTCAGCTGCCAGGGATGGTCTGGTTCCATGTGATGGTGGCATTGTTTATTCATAGGATGGTTTGAGTTGGAAGGGACCTTAAAAATAATTTGGTTCTAACCTTCCTTCCAATTTTAGTTCAGTGAGGAATTTGGAACTGTATTCTATGCAATCAACTTAATTCTTGAAAACTTTTTTGCCATTATCCATTTTCTGATTATTTGCTACAGCATAGGAATACTGTCTTGAGAATTCTTTATTGATGATTTGCATGTTTTCTCTGCAAGTAGTTGTTATTCTCCTTTTTCATGTTTGAAAACAGTCCTTTCTGTTAGGGTTCTTCATCTCTGTAGTAAATGCATACCTTCCCATACCACTTAGCCTCATCTTCTCATCAGTTTAGTTGTCAAAGAATTTCCAGATGTTTTCAGTTATAAAGTAGCTTCTTATCATTGAAGTTGTTTATTTTTTATTTTTTTTTAAGCATAAGGTGTCATAGTTCAGAAGTTACTTTGGGCACATGGAAATTCGATATATTTCCGGAGGGACCTGTATAGGTCAAATGCTGAATAAGAGGAATAAAGAAAGCTAAATTCCTTAATTCAGGTTGTTACTAGAATGGGCTACCATTTTCACAAAACATTGGATCCCTTCCTAAATCCAAAGTTAAGAACAGATAAATGTAGTACAGATATGAAATAGTCAGAAAAAAAATTTGATGCTTGTTCAGTCCAGTCAGAAATGAATGTTTTGTATAATTTTTAGGAAAACCCTTTTAGGTTTTCCCCCTAATCTTTTTCTTGAGAAGTAAAGAATTTATTAGATATCCGTGTGGGTGGAAAAGCAGCCTGTGAACCTCTTAACATTTCCAAGAGAAAACCTATTGTATAGTACAAAATGCCAGCATAAAAATGAAATCTAAAGCATTACTGTCATCATTATTTGAATACATCCTATATGATCAATATAGAATAGGTGCATATTTGTGTGAATGCTTTACTTTAGTTAGTGAATTCATGTTTATCTAATTATGGTTAAGCTTTGACTTCAAATATAGTAAACATTTAATTTGGAGAACTTTGGTGTATTCATTTGCTGTAAATTTCATTACTGATGGGTAAGTTGATTTGAAAACTACTTCAGGAAATATTTTCATTGTCTTGTAAGGGGGAGGAAAAAAATACCACCCAAAAATCACACACAAGTATGCAAAGCATCAAGTGGAACAAGGAATAGTATAATGGAAAATCAGAGCAATGATACAGAAAGTTGCTGTAAGCAAGCTTGGTTCACATTTAATTCCTTAAACACAAATGTGAACAGAGTGGGATAGTAATTCAGTGCATATTAAGTTCTGTCTTTCCAGTAGTCCGTGTAGAAGAATAACATTGCCTATCTATTCCTATAAAATTAATAACCTTGTTAAGAGAGTCAATAAAATACCAGAAATATTATTACTAGTATTTTACATTTCTGATCTGCTCCAGGCACATAATAATTAATAGTCATGTGAAAGAAATATGAGTACTGTATTAATAGGGATGAAAAGCAAATACCTGTAGGAATTAAAACAATAAGAGGGGCAGCCAGTTGTAATACAAATTAACATATATCCCTAGAAGCAGTAGATGAAGACTTTCTGCTTAGGTTAGTTCTAAGTATATATCGTTACATGTTATAAATTTGAAATAAAATGTATTGCTCCCATGTCCAATATTAGTTTGAATGAAAGGGAAGTGCATGTGTAAAGGCACTAGTGGGTGGGGCAAAATCTGTTAGATAATCCTTACAGCTGTAAGCAGAAAACTTTCTCTGCCTTTTTTCATATGGTTTGCATTTTACTTGCAGCACAGCACACAAGCTCTTCACTACAGTACACGTACAGTTGTATGAACAAAGCTCTGTTACAGAGTTCTATGGGTTGTATACTTACAGAGAAACTATTGTGGTAAAGGTTGTATACCTACTTTCAATCTCTTAGTTCAGGTTCAAATCCCGAGCATTTTCTGTTAGTGAGACCTGTGTATTACGTATAATGTCACTTTAATGCAATGTGCACAATCTGGTGCTGTGGTGAGAGCAAGCCCCCTAATTTCCACCCTTGCAAAGCACTGGCTTTAGTAGTCGTATTCCTGCTTGTTGATGGACTCTGTGCCTTTACAGATCCTGCAGTCCTTTTTCTGTGGTGACAGATTTTCTGTCTGGGTGGAGGTTGCCCCATCCTATCCTGATGGGATGGGGACAAGTGCTCCGGGCAAGCAAGCACTCTGCATTTCAATCTTGCAATCTGAGGAGAGCATTGAGCCCTGAGTTTTGACTCTGTGGCAACTGCTTTAATTGGTACATTTCTGTGACTGCTGACATTGTGGTTTTTTAATGAAAGTGGCCTTGGCCTCAGTATCTTGTGAACTCAGTGTTTCTGGTATGCATTTCTACTCTGCCTCTTTGAATATCTCAGAAAGTTTAAGTGCTGGGATCCCTTGCATGAAAGAGAAGTAAATATTGAGTATACTCATATAATATTTGTATGTACTTAGGTGTGCTTTTGTACTAAGCCAGAGGAGAAGCAAAGTGTGTCTGAATTGTACAGTTTTTTTAAAAACCATGCCAGTTTAGCAGTAAGTATGTGATGGTACATATTTGCTTCATAAAGAGAGATTGTTGGCATGGGTTTGTATGTCTCAGATTAGTTTGTACAGTACTCCATCAGCATATGGAGAAAATAGTACAAGGTTGGGAATTAAAAATGACATGAGTAATGTATTCGCTGTGTGGCTTTAAATATGCTCTTCCCTTTGTGTCAGGGCAGTGGAATAGCTTAGTTATAGTAGTTTTTGGAGATCTGTATTCTGCTATAAAACTCACAGTAAGATGGTCTGGCACTGATGTGTAGCCTACAAGACATATATAAAAAGAAAATGCAATGAAAGGTCTGAAATAGTAAAATGCAAAATATTTTAAAAGCAGGCATGGTCAATTTGGATGTATATTTGTGTTAGAATCAGACTTCACTGCTTTAACATATATTCCTTAGTAGGCAGAGGAGGAATTAGGTTTTTACAATGATTAATTCTAAATTATCTAATGAAGAGTTTTACCCACACAGGTGGCTTCATAGCATGAATTCCTGTGGTATGAAAATGGAGACTATGTTCTGCCATGGATAATGATCCAGTGGTTCCAGGAATTCCAGTGAACAGTAAACTGAAATATAAATTAAATCTCTGTAACAATACAGACCAATGACATACCATTTTCCTTCTTCAGAAAGTCATGTTTCTGGCATACAGCATTTAATTATCCTGTCACCCTTTAGTCTTCCTGTGGTCTTTTGGTGTAAGACTGAAAACACCTTGAGGCATGGGTGTTGCTTCAATTGATTTGTGTGCCGTGCACACTTGACATCCTGCACCACAATATTCATATAACAATATTCTAATTTCTAAAAGCGGTACTTACATGAACGTTACTTGGATGCTTTTCTTACCACTGATTTCTCATCCAACAAAAGTGGAAAGAAAATACGCAGCCAACTCCTTCCTGCACCCAGAAACGCCTCTAACATCTTCCCTCTTCCCAAATTTTGTAGAATGAATAGATTAAAAAATGTTGTGAGCTCCTCCTGCTGGTTCAGCAGAAGCAATAGTTGCATTTAAAAGACTGCTAATATAGTATTAAGAGCCTGGTTTATTACCACAAAAGCCATAGTTAACTCTGAAGCTCCTGGATGCTGCTTCATCTTTAATTCTGTTCTCTGAGCAAATTTTAGCACATTTAATATTCAGTATAAGACTATTTTTTTGGATCTCTTGATGCTTTGGCATAAGGAATAACTATAAGGTTGTTGCTGTTTTGAGTTCCTTTC
The DNA here is from genome assembly GCA_013397195.1 of Hylia prasina. Classification (NCBI taxonomy): domain Eukaryota; kingdom Metazoa; phylum Chordata; class Aves; order Passeriformes; family Sylviidae; genus Hylia; species Hylia prasina. Next base: position 1,153,831 of record VYXD01014089.1, on the reverse strand, counting down.
TTAGCTCAAAATTTCTTTGCTGCTTTTCCGCCCCCTCCTTTAATTTTTAAGTAAACCCAACTATTAAAATTACTTAAATGTAGCTTTTATGGCTTATGAAAAATAGTGCTCCTGTCGTGGATAGATGTGCGTCAGCTGTGACTAAATGTTTTGATGTAGTCTTCTCAAAAGATAGACTAGAAGAGCTTTCCTTTGAAATATGTGAAGCAGTTTTAGACACAGCTTCTCAGATGGATCTAATTAGTCTTTCATACAGACTGGATGTCCGTTTGTTGCAGCTGAATTCTCATTTCATTCACCCATAACTAGAAACACCTCGCTTCAAACGTGTTTCTTCAAAGAAAGAAGGGTTTAGGGTTCCGTGTTTTACTGCTTTTTGATGTTGCTTTCCCTTTAACTGAGAAGACCTTATGTTTATACAACTGTTATTATTAAGAAAACATAGCTTTGTTCATGAGAGTTCATTCGGTATCAATGTTGGCTATTGGTGGCAGTCAGATCTGTGGAATAGATCTTGCTATACAAGACTAGTGGGACAGCTGCATGGCTGGCTATTAAGCTTGTCGTAACAAAGATTTGAATGCAAGCAGGATATTCTAATAAGACCATGGAATGTGGTTTGTGGGAAGATGAAAATTAAGATTAGAGTACAAATGATCAGGCCCATCGGTGGGTAGCAGTCCTATTTGTTATTTATACACAGTATAACATCACCCAAGAGATGCTGTGCTCTGTTATCCACTTAGGATATGTTTACATGGTGCAGTTTAGTGCAGCACAAAGGAGCCTGTGCTGACTAACCTAGTTTGGGCAGTGCTGCATTAATGCTGCTGTACTGCTCCTAGCTGGAATAACTTGTTAAGAGCTGGCATGTGCAACTCTGTGAAACAGTGTGCTGGGCCATGTTGTGACACTTCTGCAGTAAAGAATATCATTAAAACTGTAGTGGGAAGTGTCTGATCAGTGTTAAGTAATCAGAGTGTGATACTTGATACAGCTGTTGTTGATCTTTGAGGAAAATTAGTGGAAGGAAGGCGAGATGACAGGTGCTCTGGCCATGTCTATGCCCCACTGGCTGCTTTGTAGTCATGATGTCATTTAGACTAAGTGGAGTTTGCAGGAGCAGGCTGGTGGTGGTGGCTTTACTCCCTATTTTCCAGAAGTGTAACTGAGCTGGTTTTGCCACTGGACATTGCTACTTGCCTCTTATCTTCCCTGTGAAAGACAGGGCAGTCCAGCCCTGCTGCCTCAGATGTGGCACCTAGGACATGCTGGTGAGAGATGCAGTCTCCCATTAGTGGAACTGGCTGGTCTGCAGGGCTGTCTCTTGGGTCCCTGTTACTTGTGCACATCAGTAACTCCAGCACACTTCTGTGTTTGCTGGGTATCACTTACTGTAATACCTCTTCCTGCCCTGTGCCTCACCCAGTCATTTCCTCTATTTGCCTCTCACCATGTCACCCTCCTTTTTTTCACTCTTCTATCCACGAAGCCTTCACATTCCCCATTTGTCCTGCCAGAAAGCAGGACTGGGTCTGCTGTGTATTCACTCACAGGTTGGCCGGTCCATCTGTTGGGTGACAACCAAATTGCCCTTGTCTGTCCAAGAGCTGAATGGAAGCACTCATTTTGTCCACTGTGCAGCTTTTCATTTTCATAAAACGTAAAGGGATTTTAATATGTCTGGTTAATACTGACCAGTCAGTGGGTTCAGGAGTTGAGTGTGTGCTGGGAATTTAGAGGAGGGACATGCAAATAAACCACACATTTTGTTAGCCTCTTTTTCCTTTTGAGATCAGGCTGAAGGTAGTGTTACTGAAAGGGTTAAGGAAGCAAACAAGGCTGTTTGGAATGCAGGCGGAGGGAAATTATTTTAAATTATTAACTATGAGTTGCATCGCTGTCTGTGGCTTATCAAGAACAGAAAAAGGAATCAGATTTAAGTAGTCATAATCTATTGCCAATATTTCATGTTCTGGAGAAAATCTATGTATCTCAAGGACATACAATAAATTGAAATCAATTGAAAACCAAAATAGACCTAGAGCTCCAAAATTCTAGAATTACTTCAGGTCATGTTATATGCACCAGTATGGTGGATTGACGTTGGCTGAATGCCAGATATTCACCAAGCTGCCCAATCACTTTCCCTCTTCAGCTGGACAGGGCAGAGAGAATAAGACGGAAAATAACTCATAGGTTGAGATAAGGCAGTTTAGTAAACAAAAGTAAAAAGTTGCACTCACACAAACACAGGAAAAGACAAAAGTGTTATTCTCTGCTTTCCATCAGCAAGGGATATCTGGCTACTTCCTGGGAAGGATCCATTCCTAAAAGGTGATAGTGCATTCAAAAGCTGTACCTTCTGCCTGTTAACATCTTTTTCCTCACTGCTACTAATGTGTCATTTTTCAAGTCCTGCCTCTTTTGAGTTTGTTCTGGTTTCATTCTTCAGATTAGTCCTAGGAATTTCCATTCCTCAGTTGTCTTGCCTGGTTCATGCTCATTGTCTGGCTAGCCTGACTCTCCCCTTTGGATTTCCACATCAATTAGCAATTAGTCTTGGTTCTCTTCTATAGAACTTCTCCTACATATCTGTGCCCTGCTCCACAGACCTACAGGCTTTCACCCATGTATTTGTCCTTGTTTTCCAGGGCCTCCATTTTGATTTTGCTTATCCCATTTCTTCTACTATACAATCTGTTTGGTACTTCTATTACCACTCTTTGACTCTTTAGGTAGTTTCTCTTTACCCTCATTCTGTACTTCTAACTCCTTCTTGAACAATCAGTGCATACTTCCCTTGCTTCCATTCTCTGAGACAGAGAGTGTTTCTGTTACCACTTCCATTTCTTTGCTCCATTTTTAATTGTCTTGCTCAGTGAGTTCCCCCTGCCTCCTTACTTCTTGCTCCAAATTTTCCTCTCCATCTTTTCTGCACCTCCCTCCCAGACACATCTAGTCTTTGTCCCAGCCTGTGTTCTCCAGTTATGGGGGCCCTCCACATCCAGTTTTTGTCGTGTGTCGGTTTTTTATGCCTCTGCTTCTTCCTTTGCTGCTCAGCCCTAGCAGGAGTAAGCACTGAAACTCCAGAGCTGATAGTCTTATTAGTTTCATGCTTGACCTGGAATGCTACAATCCAAACTCAAAATTTCTGTGAGATACTGTGTTCCTCCCTGGGCAGGTGTATGTTAAATGCAAGGAAGAATCTTCTAGAACTGTGGCTGGGAAGTGTGGTGACCTACAGCTATAGATAGGATTTGCCTTTTGAAATGCATAGAACTTGCCCCACAGTTATGCAGGTTGTAGGAGAATGGTAGAGGTACCTTCCAACTGTTTTACTTCCCAGGCAGATTTTCAAGACTGTTCTGAATCATAAAGGAGATGTTTCAGCCTTGCATAGAAAAGTCAATAAAATTTAGTAATCTGGCCAAAAATGTACTCTTGTTCTGTCTGAAATAGCTGCATATTTCTCTCTGAAATCACTCCTGAATGACTGTTCAGCCTAAATAGAATCCATCTGAGTTATAAGAAACTGAAAATGCAATATAATGGACAGCTTTGGTTCTAAGGCTCTTCCCTTCCCCCTCAATCTGTAGCTGTGTCCCAGCCCCATGCCTTTTGGCAGGCTTTTCCTCTGCTTCTCTCGTGCTCCTGTCTTCATTCCAGCCTTGTCTTTCTGTTGTGGATGCCCTCTTGTTTCCACCACCTAACCTCTATCAGCTGTTTCCTTTATTGCTGTAATCGCTGTGTATTTTCACACAGTGACCTCTTTGTCACTGTTGGAGCAGCCCAGCTGTTTGATGGCAACAGACTAGTTTGCATGCATTGTTTATCCTGTTTTAATTTAATATTTTCTCCTAGCTGATAGAGGAGGAGGGAAATAACCATACACCCTTTATATTAAGCCAAACTGGCATCTTGATTTTGATGATGGTGAGGTTTGCATATTGTTAATTTATAGCAAACATAATTTTGAATAGCTTAGCTTATTTTGTATTAGTTTTATCAACTAAACTGTCAAAGGAAAGCTACACTGGTGGCAAATAATCATAATAAAAACACAGAATGGTTTGGGTTGGAAAGGGCCTTTAAAGATCCAGTTACACACAGACTCACCCCTGCCATGGACAAGGACATCTTCCACTAGATCAGGTTTCTCAAAGCCCCATCCAGCCTGGCTTCAAACATTTAATATGCAATACGCAAGAATGAAGACTGATTTTGTTGTCTAAAGATAAACAGCAATAAATAAAGAAAAGGGTAGAGACAGACAGACAGATAGTATATCCACATCTCAGAAAATTGGAAACCTGAGTTTCCTTTGTTTAACAGTTAAACAGACCAAGACCAAAACTGGCCAGAATAAGATAGCAGCAACTTTCAAGATAAAAAAGAAATAGATCCTCTCCTTTACACAGCGAAAGGATTTTTTCTCTCCTTGGCAAAGGAAAACTTGCAAGAGATAGATTAGTTAATAGGAGCATAGGGGAAAGGGCCAAGGGATGATTATTGTCAGTCACAATCAATCAGTCTATGCAGCCAAAGTCTGTGGTGAGATCAAGTTGTTTTGGCCCCTTATGTGGGCTACGTCTGCAATCCAAAGTGAACCAATGGTGACATAGAATTGCTCAGGTTGACTTTACAGAGCGTAAATCTTCATGACTTCTTTTGTTGTAGTTTATATAATAAATCCCAATTCTTGAGATGTGGTTTTGCTTTGTAAAATTGTGCTTGAAAAAACCGAAGTGCCATATGGCTGTAAGAAAGAATGCTTTTAGAAGTATTACAGAGTGGGATCTTTTGAACCTGTTGAACAATTCACATTCCTGACAGAAGCTGGTTCAATAGCTATGGGTGTGTCCCAGAAAATTCAACATTAGTAATGCTTTCCAGAATAGGTGGGAAATTGTTTTGAAAATGGCAGTGGGAAGTATGTTCAATGTTGCACAAAACTTTGTTATTTTTCAGTCATTTGGGACTATTAATCTACTTTCCTAGATCTGCCTTGCTCTTTCTGTGGATATTCTTCAGTTGGAATTTTTTAATGGTCTCCAATAGTTTATCATTTTAACAAGTGTACAGATAGCTGGAGTGATTAGCAGATGAAATGACTTCAGAGTATAAATTCTCATTTGGTCTTTGAGGTTATATTTCATCGCTGTTGTATGCCTTCCTAATTACAAGCATATTTCTAGACTTAAAGTTAGAATTTTAAAGAGGTATTATTCGACTTCTCCAGATCAGAATTAAAATCAACATGGGCTGACACGTTGCATTAGTTCTTCAAAATCTGATAATGTATTTTCTTTCTCCTTTAAGCTTAATTATATTTAAAAAATATTAAAGCAAGAATTATTTTAAGCTACATGGCAAAGTTTGGTGTATTTTTCAATTAAACTATTGTGGGTTAGATTGTTTTGGTTTGTTTTTTTCTTATCTTGCTAAAACAACAATATCCAATGTTACATTTTCAGTGGAACATAGCAGTTTATCTCTGAACCTGCATCAGTCATATCATTGGTGGCAGCACTGAAGAAAGCTCAGTGCGTATTTTGCAAATTTTTCAGTTTTGTCTTGTCCTCAAGAAATATTTGAGGACTAAATAAAAAGTACAGGGAACTGTTGGAACAATATGATTTAGATACAGCTTTGTGGCTTCAGATAATCTCAGAGTATATCTTAACTGTGCTGGATTTTTCCTTGTGAAGTAGTGTCATTAAAACCCAATCTGTGCAAAGCACGTAGAAGATTAATTAACATTGGGAAGAAAAGAGATGTCTGAGCCTTTCACCTGTAAGGTATCCTTTATCTCCAGCTGAGTTTGCCAGCCTTTAATGCTATTTGTCATCTTCCCCAACAGGTATCTTGACTTTTTTTTCCATAGTGCCTTTTATACTTTGAATGACTCCTGTAATGCCAATACCATGTATTACAATATTATCCTCTCACATTGAAGGCTTTAAATATATTTTTGGCTTACAAAAACACCCAGTCATTTAACTGTATACTGCCTTTTACAAACAATTAATTTAAGGGAGCATGAAGAAAGATAAAATGTCTATTCCAAGTTTAAGGATGTTGTACATACATATTTAAGGCCTGTCTGTTACAATTGTTTTTATATAACTGATTTTTACAAAGAGGGCGGTGTCCATTATTTTCTGCTAAATCAAACACACACAAGGATAGTTCTACATAGAGCTTTGCTGTGGTGTTATGGTGCACGCTCATGGATGGTCTTTACAAGGATGCAAGGAGCCATCTTGGCTTCTGCTGTTGGATTGTGAGGAATGAAATGGGTTATGTAGACAAGGACTGCTTTAATGAATAGTGTCCTTATGTGGTGATCATTAGGGCAGGGTGGACCTGTCTGGCTGCTTCTTATTGTGAACTAATTTAATTTTTTAATGGTAAAGCTGTTATATGATTTGCAATAAGAGAATGGTGGGATCATTCTCTTTGTGCTTCTATTTTACATTGGTGCTTCTTTTGTGATATTTAGATGAATATTCACACTTTTATCTTTACATTTTTGGTATATGTGTTTAAGTGCATACTTATATAAATGTATGCATCATATTTAATTATATTTTAGCATATTATTGGAAAAGCATAGCATTATTGTGGTACTTTTTCATAGTATCTTAAATCTCTCAATCAGGAAGAACTGATTTTTTGGTATGCCTTTTTTCCGTGGTTGCACCTTTTGGCCTTCCTTAAGGAAATATATTTTGTGTGAGCAATCTCTTGGGTTTAGATAACCTTGAGCTTCGGTGCCTGTAGGAATCCTGCCCTGAGCTGCATGCTGTCTTTTAACTTCTGTGGAAATGTTATCACAAGCACAGTCTGCTTCTTCTCCTTGTTCCAGTGTAAGGTACCTGTATTTAAAATAGTAGGGATAATCTCCATTTTGATTGTATGCATCCAAGGCTAAAAAAGTTGTGGTTGCACAATATCTTACTTTAAAAAAGTGATTTTTGGAAGTCTCAGGGTGGGATAAGACATAACAATTTTTATTTTTCTAGAATTGAGGTTTTTGTTTTGTTTCTGTAAATTTAATGGCAATATGGTTTTATTAGATCATTTTGCATTATGTTGCATGACAGAGGAAATGAAGCTTTTACAGATGTGAGCTATTGACAGCTTAGGTATCAGATATAACCAACAAAATGGCTTATTAGGATCATGGAAATCTCTAAAATTCTTGTATTGTCACTGACTCTTCATGGTACATGCAGCTTTATAATGTTGCTGGTTCAGTGGCTTTAATTGTGTGAGAAAGTATTTAAATCTTCTTTTAAATGGTCGTTAGTTGCTGATAGAAGGATTCTAATGATACCAAAGTGACTCTTCACTGAGGAACTGCTGGTTACCTGGCACTGGTTGCTTCATGGATCAGAAGCAAGTTTGTCCTACAGGAAAAGCCTGCCCAAAATTTCTCTCCACAGAAATGAACTGTTCATTTCCCCTGCAAAGTGCTTCAGTGTTCAAGGTCTTGTAGGATCTGTGCAATTCCATATGGAAAAATACATACAATGTGTACTTTAGTTACGGTATACCTGAGTTACCTTTTTTTTCAGTTCTGCTTGGATTCCTAAGTGACAATGGAAAAGTCAATTGTGAGATTTTAAATTACTTGTAGTGTGGGTGTACTTTGTTGTCTCAGTGCCAAGGATGACATACATCCTCATGGCTGAAGGAGCTTGTCTGGTGGCTGCCTGTCCAATGTCAGCATCCACACGTCTCTGTGAATTTAAGCAGAGACCTCATTGAGTGTAAAGAGTGTAAAGATCCTACTCGACATCCCATACTCTGCTCTGGCTTGAGTCCAGTGAGCAGGAAGAAATAGGCTGTGTCAGAGTAAGTGTAANCTTTTTTTTCAGTTCTGCTTGGATTCCTAAGTGACAATGGAAAAGTCAACTGTGAGATTTTAAATTACTTGTAGTGTGGGTGTACTTTGTTGTCTCAGTGCCAAGGATGACATACATCCTCATGGCTGAAGGAGCTTGTCTGGTGGCTGCCTGTCCAATGTCAGCATCCACACGTCTCTGTGAATTTAAGCAGAGACCTCATTGAGTGTAAAGAGTGTAAAGATCCTACTCGACATCCGATACTCTGCTCTGGCTTGAGTCCAGTGAGCAGGAAGAAATAGGCTGTGTCAGAGTAAGTGTAACTTGGAAACTTCTCCTTTTTCTCTTCCACCTTTCTTAGTAGTGAGTTTATTGCAGTTTCTTTTCATCATGGAGGGCTGAAACCATAGTGACTGTGTAATGGGAGCTGCCAGCTTTTTATGTGAGGGAGGCAGGTGGCCCTATGAAGAGAACATGGTTCAGAAAGACAGCTTTATCTGGTTTGGGTTGAAGGATACTACACTGTCATCATCAAGTCTCAGAAACTTTTTTTTGTGGAAAAGTAGGCTCTCAACATGATCAACAACACAGCAGCAGCAAGCAGCACCTATGTAAATGGCACAGTCATAATTTTAAGAAAAGGCAAGGGATACCTTTTCAAGGAGAGAAATCTGACCATGAAGTATTTACACCAGATGCTGGCAAATGAATTTTGCACTAAGAAACTGAATTAAGGGGAGAATAACAATGTTGTGGCCTCATTTACACAAATCTTAAGCCTTTGGAAACTTAATAAGAGAGAAAGTGTTTTGAAGTTTCCAGGGGTGAGGAGGACTGGCGGATTCCACCACTGCAAATGGTCATGTAACTGTCAAAGGTACTCTTGAAGCATTGACTGCCAAAATAAAAGAAGTGTATTTTTTAGGAAATCTGGGAGTAAAGATATACTCTGTGTAGGAGCATTGTCCTTTACTATCCCTGTAATTGTTGCAGTTCTGTTAAAAACTTGTAAGACCTTCAAATATTTTCTCCTAAAACTACCACTATGGTTTTGTGATTGCCTAAACTTAAAGGGAAACCTAACTTATCATACCTTATGCCTAATGACTTGTTGTTGAGACTTGTTGTTCCAAGTCTCACTTCAAGCATGTTTGACTGTACTGGTCCTATAATGAATAAAATGTAGATTTCATTTTTAGGGCTATTATAAAGCAATCACTGCAAGGGAAAAGAAAAAGCATCAGTAAATAGGTGTGGAATTACACCTATTTGGAATCCCATAAAATGATTGATTAATTGCATAAAGTCCACATTTCCTTACATGTCAAAATCACAGCAATGGATAAAGTAAAGGCAGTTAAACCAGGGTTCCTATTGGTATGACTCCATCCATCTTGACATTCTCCTAATCCTTGACTAGGTTAACTAGGTGAGCAAAGTACTTCCAACCTCTCTTTTCTGTCTGGTTGGGCTGCTTTATTCAGTATTTCTCTGCTTCTGAAGGTGTAAGGTTCCTTTCTATATAGCATAATGGTAAGGAGGATTTTGCAATTTTGAGCTTTATTAACTGAATTAATGCCTTCAGCAAGACTACAGATACAGAATGTGTGCTTTTACTGGAAGTATATTTAATTTTTATCACTTTTATGACAGTTCTGCTGCCTTTTGTCTGGAGACAAAATGGTTGAAGATGAAAAAATTGGCACATAATGTAATGCTAATGTATCTATATTGTGATTTTTTTTCCTAAGTAGCAAGTCGTGTAATGGTTTGATACCTTGAAAGAATTGGAGAATTTGAAAAGAGAGATCCCTCCTTTGTTTTACATTATCTAGCTCTGCTGAGGAAAAATGTTTGAAAAGTTTTCATTGTGAGGTGGGTGAAATTCTTTCTATTAGAGAATATCAGTGCCCAGGGCCTCACTCTTAATGGCATCAAAGCTAATTCAACCTGAACAATCCTCAGTCTATGGGTAGGAAGAGAGTAGATTTCTGTAAAAAGATGTGCAAAGCTACAAAATAATCAGATGTTGCAGTTATTAACAAGGAGAAGATCTGTACACTTAATGCAGTAACTGACATTTTCTTGGACAGAAAGTTCACCAAGTTTCAGGTATTTTGAGAGATTATTTTTTGCTAGTTCTGAATATTAATTTTTCCCAGTCCTACTTGCCATTACTATCATTAGACATCACCTTTGTTGTGGTTATAACAAGGAAACTCCCCACAGTGAAGATCAATGCAGAGTCAGGTAATTACAGTTTATATCTATGTTAACAAGCTTTGATTATTTCGTAGTCAACTGGTGCTGTAATGCAACATAGAAATCTTCCACAACTTTAAAAAAATCATATTCTAAGCTATTTTTGTAGAAAATCTAGAGATTATTCATTGTAGGAAACAGGAGTTAGCAGTAAACCCAAATGATGGGTGCTCCAGCTCATGGAGTCTGCTGTTGCAGAATGAACTTGTCTGAATTCAATTTTCCTAGAATGATTATTCAGGAATGCATCAAATTTTTTTTGAGATTGCTGAGAAAATAAATACATTAAATATACCTGATTTTCTTATTATGTCAGCTTCATGTAGTTATAAAAATTCAGTGTTAGAATTTTAGCATTTCATTATGCATTTAGGGCTTTGACAGCTGGTCTTGTTGTTTGTTCTAGGTATTTTGACCTTTCCTAGACACTTCACCTGTGAACTGTCAGAGGTGTCTGTGTGTGTCAGACTTCATAGCTAGCAGTCATAAGTATGATTGCTTTGAAAATTGGTGTAGATAGGTAGACAGGTTTTGTTTCCTGGATGATTTTAAGAGCAGAAAAAATAGGCTTTTTTTGTCAACTTCAGTTGTCTGCACTGAAGGATTTTTGTTAAGTTATTGTTTCCTAAGTATCCCTGAGCTTACTGATTAAGTTGTCCTCTCTACCATCTATTGACTAGAAAGACAACAGACATTGTCTAGGTTTACCCATTAAAGTTACTATTTCTCCAGTCCTTCACCAAAGCTTTCCTGTTAGTATGCCTGCAAAACACTGCACCAGACACAACCATGCTGTGGCAAGTTTTATCTTAACAAATGCTGCCATTGCCAAGTCCTCATCAGGCAGACATGAAGTGTTCATTTTATGGGGAGAGGTGATGTGTATGGCTAAGGGCAAAGGCTCTGTTTTCACAATCCTTGCAGGTAAAAGAGAAGGAAGGAGACATAACCCCGTGTTTTGGATGTTTTTCCCTTATAGAAGTATTCTTCAATTTTCCTTAAAGAGGGAGTGTTTGGCTGTCCCTATCCAGTAGTTGGGGCAGAAGGAGGATGGTGTAGCTTAGTTCTCTAAATTTGTCAAGTATTGCCTTAATCTTGGCTGACTGTGATTATGAACATGACAAATGATTCACTGTGCAAACAAAAGAACCAATGTAGTTCTTCATAGAAGAAATCAGTTGTTACAACAACAAAAGTTGTTCATACATCTCTGCTGTATGCAGATGGTATGCTGATCTTTCATTGCTGGGGGTGGTTTATCAAAATCCAGGATTAACCTTCAGTACATCCGAGTTGCCAGTATCATGCCCAGCGTGAAGTGCTGGAATCCCTGGAATCTACACCTATTGCTGTAGACAAACCATGGCTTGGCTGTTCCTGTACAAGCCTCCTTTACACTAACAAACACTACTAGTGTTGAGTTCAGCATGAGAGCCAGCAGCCATTCACCTATCTGCCACTTTTGTGTAGTGGGAGGTAATTAAAGCCTTTCTTTTGTTGAAGATTTACTGGTGCGGTGAGGAATACCAGATTCTTGAGGCCAGATCAGAATGCCTGAGGAAGAACATGTTGCAGGATGGTCGTAGGGGGCTGCAAGGCTGGAAGAAAGGGAGCCTTGGCCTGGCTTCTGGGACTGCTCAGAGATTTTGCCCAGTGACTGGTTTTGACACAACTGAGTAAACACAAAATTTAGCTTAGGTTTTGTTGTCTTGCAATAAGTACAGTGTACTTAGTAAAATAATTTTTGAGTGGTTTTTAAACTTGGGTATTGCTATGAATCTATGAACATGAAACACTTGTTCAGCATTAAGTTTTAAGAGTTGCCTGAACTAAATGCCATTTTTACCCCTTAAAAATTGAATGTGACATCTATTTAAAATATAACTTATGGTTTATATCAGCTAAAATCAGCTGTTCCACTTCTTGAAGTCTTTCCAGTTCTAAAAAGACCATCCTTTCTGTAGGGGAATGAATAATGTAGGTTAGATTGTTTCGGTGGGCATTTATTACAGCCACACAGAACAGTTCCTGGAGAGGTTTTCTATTTCTTATTTAGCAGCAGTGAAAATTGCAATTATTCTATTTACTTGGCTTGCCACTATGGCAAAGAGTAACTCTTTGGACTGTGAGGAGGAAATGTTTATTTTCTCTGGCTGCTCCTTGCATATGCTGCTCCAATTATAATTAAATATGAATATTTACTGATAAAATGGGGCATTTCTCAAGTTCAGCTAAATTGATTTTTTAAATCCAAGATACAGGCGAAGGCAGCCCATCTTGTGTTTTGTGTAATGCTATTCATTATACAGAACTAATAGACAGTGTAGCAAATCAATAAAATATCACCATACATGTCAGATGAACATTAAGGCTGTAAATTCTTCATCAGGAAAAATCTGTAGAGGAAAAAGGGAAACAAAAAGCTAGATCAAAAGCGATGTGGGGAATTAATGTGGAGAGGATGAAAGGGAAGGAAACGAACAATAGGGTTGATGTAAGTGGAGGATTAGGTAAAGCAGAAGCAATCATTTTTTATGGAACAGATGAAAATAAATTGAGAATAATTGTTATGGGAGGTGCAAGTGGTGGCAAGTTGAAAATGACATGTATTTAATGGCCTGATGAAAACAAGGGCTTGTTCGTGAATTGTGCCTATGATTCATTTCTAAGGAGTAGCTTTCTAATACTTCTTGTGGTATTGAGTGTTGTTCTATCTGTGGCATTGACACAAGCTTATTGGATGCTTTTGAAAGTTAAAATACTGTGCTAGCATCATTCAATGTTGTTTAGCTCCAGATAACAATTTAATTTAAAATATTTGAAGTCAAGAAAGCCTTCCATTCACATCTGCTGACTCTGTATACACAATGCTACATTAACTGGCTTGCTTAAAGGAGTATTTACAGACACAGTTCATGACTTGGTTCTGCAACTTAATTCTGAAAATTCCTAGAATACAGGATACACTGAAATTATTATTGGGGCAAAATTTTACCTGTTTGTAAGCATGCTAAATGTTGTTAATAAAGTCTTGGGAATAAGGAAAGCCTATTTTCCAAAACTGTGTATTAGGCTGATGTACAGTTGTTATAAACAGTACTTTGAGACTAAGCAGAATCTGGTGTTCTTGGCTGTCCTCTGCTGTATCCCACTCCATGCAGAAGGTAAAAGAGCCAGATCCCTGGCTCTCAGATCTCAGGATCATCCTATTCTCTCACAGAGCAGCAGTAGTTCTGTAAACTATCAGTGTCCTTGTGCTCAGGAAAGACCACCGAGAAAAATCTGAAGAGACAGTGCTATCTTATTTCTTGAGTCTTTTTACCATGACTAGTAGGGAAGGGCTGAGTAGAGGGTGGAGGAGGCATTAGTTCTTGAGGGAAAGTTGTTGTTCATTGGCTTAAGAGATTCTTCCTGGAGAATCCTAATTTTTTTTCCCATGATTCTGCCATACTACTCACATCAGACAAGAGCTATGATGATTACACCTGTAGGAGATTTTGGAACTTGCTATTCCTGACTGTCCTTTGTTTGCCAAAGTTCATCTATAAGTCAAAGCATTGGACATGGTGGTGCCGGAGGGAAGCAAGTGTGATGCTGTGATATTCTGTCACTAATAATTGGGACTGTCTCTTTCAATGTTTTGCTGTTTTTCATAGCACTATATTCAAGCTCACTTCAGTCCTTGTTGCTCTGTCTCTGCTGTTCTCAATTCCTCACCACCTTTTGAATAATGAGGCCTTGAATTATAGACACGTGATGGTAGCACGGTCTTTATAACCCTCTCCCTACCACTTACGATCTGTTTGATTTTTCTCATGTGTGAAGTTTGCTTTGTTAAGATGATTTTCTCAGTAGGGCCTCTGTATAGACAAGGACTATGATTTCCCTGCTCTGAAATTGTGTCCCTTGCCTTTTTGACCTTGTTATACAGTAGTTATTTTATTGAATCCAAAATTCATTTTTCATTTGCTGTTGTTTTCTTTTAATGTTACTGAACATTTTTGCCAAAGTTTGCTACTAGCTTTTGGATTTTTTTAAAAAAAAAGTTGTTCTGGTTTAAACACTTTTTGTCTTCCACTTAATTTTTTCATTTTGCCTGCAATTTGCACTATATTATATTTCCTGCTGATATACTTGCATATAACCTTTCAAGCTATTAAGAAATATTAGGACAGTCTCTTTGCTTTATTTCATTGACCATTTCCTAAATTTTCAATTTCTAGCTACATTGAATCTCTGGATTTTAGGTGCAGTCTTTTGAAGGCCTGGATCTCAAAGAATGCCTTGTGTAGTTATATTTACCTCTTATTTTCTGGGTTAAAGCTTGTATGGAGCAAAATCTTTAATGTGGTCTGTTCAGTCTCTGTGGTGCTTCCAACTATTTGCTGTTATAATGCCAAAGTTAAATCTTGTTTCTTAGTGAGAATGAATTTCTCACTTCTTGAAATAAATTGAGATCAGCTGATTGCTCCTCCATATTTTGTCATTGGAGGTAAACTGCAATTGCTTCTACACTGTATGGATATACTGTCCTTGTGTAGAAGAGGTGAGTGGTTTGGATGGTCCCTGGATGTGTTTAAAAAAAGACTGGATGTGGCACTTGGTGCCATGATCTAGTTGAGGTGTTAAGAGTATGGGTTGGACTCGATCTTGAAGGTCTCTTCCAACCTAATGATGCTGTGATTCTGTGACTGACTTATCCCCTTAGAAGTAGGGATGCCCCTGGCAAAGTTTAGTGAAGGGAGCAGAATCATTGCATTCCTTGCATTGAGCTCTTCTCCAGTCTCCTAAGAGAAGCAGGAATTTCTCTTACAGAGATTTTCTTGATTCTTTCATCCTTGAATGGAACATCTCTGTTCTCATGAGAGGACTACTTTAAATGACTGGGATAGTGCAGTCTGTGAGAGTGTACAAGGCTCTCTATCTCTTACACAGGATGTTTTCTGCAATGTGTGTTACAGCCCACACAGATTTACTGGGATCAGGAATTGGGCCCTCATTTAAATGGGCTGGGAGAAAGTGGGAAAGTATTGTGACTTCTAGGACTTCAAATATGAAAGCGTGAGGATCCACAGATAAACCTCCCACATTTTCCCATCTCATTGATGTTTCACAGCTACACTGGAGAATATGAAATGATGGCTGCTAGAATTAAAAAATTTGTCTTGTTTTCTAAGTTTTTAGAAAAAGTTGATAGAAAATCCAGTTAAGAAACATTAATGGACTTTCTGAAAGGTCCCAAAAATGTTTTTAGAGATACCACTATAGTACAGTTCTATGAAAGATAAGCCTTTCTTCCAACAACAAAACAAAACAAAAAAAACCAAAAAACCACCAAACTCTCAATTTCCCATGGTATTTAAAGGCAACTGTAATGTCAGGATGCCCCTTCTGTTACTGCCTGAGAAGCAGAGTTGTGATTGTTAGGTATTTTCTGTGCATTTTCTTCCAATCTAACATCTAACTGATATCTAAATCGTATCTGTATAATATCAGTGTTGTAGTAAATATGCAACTTAAAGTGTGGTGATTGAATGCTTTATTTTGGACAGTGTAAAACTCACTCTTGTTCTTTTTGACAGCTGTTTAAAAGACATGTATTTTTGATTTGTCCAAAGTCTGAATATTTATAGGTGATTAAAATAAAGAGGTTGTTTAGCAGGTGCTGACTGCAATTTTGTAGCTGCAGTGTCATAATCATTTCATGAGGTTTCTCTGTTAAGGAAATTGTCTTTGTTTAATGCTAAAGGATGTAGGTAATCTGTCTCTAATGCCAAATTATTTCAGGGTGTGCACTTCATTTTTTCCCCTACATTTACGTAGATCGGAAAACTGAATGTTCCAAACAACTTGTGGAACAGTTTCCATATCAACTTTTATGTACTAAAAATGTAATGAAAATTGTTCAACCTAAAACATAAAAAGGAACTCAAATTTAATTTATATGGCTTTAAAAAAGAAAATAGTTTCTTATTTAACTGCTTTTGTTAGCATGGTGGATTTGAATTTACCCCAGTAAAAGTCAGTGGCAAGCCACTGTTGCCTATTTAAATGTAAGTAGCTGGAACCATGAGGAAATACTGAATTTGAAGAGGTATCTATTCACACACATTACTTTTATGCCTTTTGAGTGAATTCATGGTAATCAGTTTGTTAACATAAACAATGCAATGCCATTAACTTCTAAGGTAAATAGCATTAGATGCAAACATCTTTTTCACATTGCTACATGACTTGATTTGTTCTGCATATGGAAACACTTTAAAACTTTTTTGCATTTCCTCTTTTGTGTAAGCGGCTTATGACTCTTGTGATAGCTCATCTTTTACCTGCTGTGTCAGCTTTGCATCCTTATCCCCTGTGCACTGGCCTGTGTTCTTCCCTTTTCTATTTATCACTGACACATCTGGAGTGATGACATTCTTAGTCCCTATTCTGCGTTTATTTTAAAGCTAGAGGAGGGGTTTCTAAAGAGGGAATGTGCTTACTTACTGCTACTACTAATTCCTTACAGTTCTTTCTTTCCCCTGCAAGATGGCTGTTGTGTTTTGATAAAAATGAGTATTTTTGTCTTGGTATTGGCCAAATATGCCCAAGAGAGAGATTCAAGTATGTGGTTGGGGAGCAGGAAATGATGGAATGGATTTGGTAAGGATTTCATGATGCTGTTACTTCTCATCAGCTTGTGAAAAGTTATCAGATAAAACCATTTGCTTTGGTTTTAAAGTGATTAAGCCTTGAAAGTAAACAAACAATGGAAATAGATTTATAGGTATTTTTATTGCATCTAGACTCTTCTTCCTCAATGCTTATTTTTAATTCTAAAATGAAAGTACGCTGATATCTCCTGGCTCAAAGAAAAGGTCTCCTATAAACACTTTTTCTTATACTTGAGAAACATTAGAGCTAGCCTAGCTGTTACAATTTTACTGTTTACCTTAATCCAAATGCTTGGTAGAGCATATAGAAGTGATCTTTTGGCTATTTGATCAAAGGACATTGCAGATAAGATCAAAAGAGATTTGGCCTTTGAAAAAATCAGGTTTGATTCTATGATATGCTTATTGTTGTGAACCATCTGGGGCAATTTGGGGAAGATATGCAACAGCAAATATTTTGCATGTGAAGCTTTTGGTTGAAGTGGTGAATAACCTTGGACTGGGTATATCCAAAGGACTGGTGTTGACCTATATCCTGTTGTGACAGCTGAGAGCAGCAGGTTGGAACTGCTGGATGAAATCCATACCCAGTTGCCCATTGTACTTTCTTCTTGTCACTACACAATGTCAAATCAAAGACATTTTTTCTTTTATTTTTTTAACTGTTGCTTATTTTAGCTGTTTACTAATTCAAAGAGAATCTAAGCCTGCTGCCATGGCACTACAATGGGAAAAGTAATTTAAACCAGTGGCATACTATGTCCAGTCTGAGCATCCACCCTACATAACTAGGCCGAGGTGTAATACAACTTCCAAATATAATAAAGGGGTGCTTTTCTTTCTCACTAGCTGTCTTGGTGCCTGCCAATTTTGTTGGGTCTCTGTATCAAGTTGTAAATGGTGTACGAAATAAAACACTTCTCAGTTGATGGATCCAATCCTCATGATTACAAATGCTCTTCAAATTGTTGCGGTATGTTTTGTTTAGCTCAGACATGGAAGTCTACCTAATGCATAAGTTCAGTTAAGAAAGGAGATAGAAAGAAGGTCAGTAGGAACCGGTTTTTGGTATTTGGGTTGTAGTACTAGGAGTTCCTCACTGGCCAGTATTAATTCCCACCCCTCTCCTAATTATGAAAACAAAAATTAGAGACTTGAGACTTACATATGACTTGTCAGCAGCACATGGCAATCAATGCAGTAATTCATTAATTCTTGACTTAAGCTTGAGATCCAGCTTCTGGTGATACTGTCTATTTAAAAAAAAAAAGTAAAATCTGTCTTAGCTTGTGTATCCTTATTACACAGCTTTTACTGAATCAAATGAATACTCACTAAATGAATATATGTATTAGGTGAATACTTAAAAAGAAAGAAATGTATTCCAATATGTGGTTTTTCTAAAAGAGTAGTATGAGTTTTAGTCTGTCATGTTTTGTAGTGGCACTTTGGTATGATAATGTCATTCTACTCTTTGAGAATTTATACTGTCAAGTGGGATAGGGCTTGAGATCTCTGTGTGCCTCTGAAGGGAAAGAATGAAAACTTGGCAGCTCAAAGTCATTTTGGAATCAGGCTTGCTTAATGATTTCAGTAGATAGACATGAATCATGACTCAATAACTACTAAACCAGCTCTGTCTACCTTATTACAATCTGTTAATTGATGTGTTTTTAGCTCGCAGCATAATGCTCCTAGTCACCCAGATCCTGTCATTGGTCCGTATGCTAAAACCCAATTCAAGATAGAAAACAAGAATATCCTCAATAGATTATCCTATCAAACAAGGAAAGCTGAGTGCAATGCAGTTTTCAAAGTGCCCAGTATGCACATGATAGCAATACTGTTTGAACAACCTGCATGATTTTTCAGCCATCTAGGAGCAATATCTGTAGCCAGGTTGGAGTGTATTTAGCTGGGCAGAGCAAGGGCATTTGTCTCTGTAGAGCAAAGTGAAAAGGAAAGCCAGTAATTTCTTTCTTCTTTTCCACACTGATCCAATAACAATAGACACCCATATTCCCCAAACCTGTACAGCTGTACTTTTTTTTTATATCTGAAGCTGTTGCCAACAGATGTCAATTATTTTTAATCGCTGTTTTATTTTCTTGATGTATTTTTAACTTCTGGCCCCCCACCCCTTTTTGTAGCCTTAGTGGGCTCAGGCAGGTTACAAGTACGAGATATCATTTTAATAATGACTCCACAAGGAAGACTGAAGGAGTGAAACAAAGCATTTGCTGCAGTGAAGTGTTTTTGTTGCATACAGCCTCTCTACTAGGTTTTGCAGAGAGGATCACTTCCCTGGTGAATGCTCGAAGAAGGCCCTTGCTGATTAGAGGTGATGAAGGCCATCACTTCTCCCTCTCCTTTTGTTTTGATTCTGTTGTTGTTAAGCTGAGGAGCTGATGCCTGTTGTGTGCTCTTTTCCTTGGTCTCTCTGCTGGCATGCTCCCATTTCTAAAGTGAGATCTACCAAAGCAGCTAATGGTAATTTGCATCTATAAGTGCTACTTTAAAGAAAAGAGAGATAATTTCAATGTGTGCACATGTGTTTGATTTATTCTAGTGGTTATGTGCTATTTGCTGCTCTTGTGATTGAGGACTGCCCATTCTGTGAATGTGCTTAATACTTTGAAAACTTGAAAGTTATGATGGCACCCCACACAATGTCAAAATGTGCATTTGAAGTAAAAGCCCAGCAATTCAGTTCATCTGGTCTTGTTCATAGCAGGTAAAAGGCTGCCTTGATGACACTTAGAGCAAATGAATTTCTCTCCTGCAGTCATGCACTGAATAAATTGCTTGATCTAGTTCGGTACAAAAGGACATGATCTATAAATAGTTAACAGGGCTTTCTTCAGGACAAGTGATCTATAGACTGGAACTCTCTCTTGGGGTCTTTTAAAAAAGTAAGTGCTGATATGAACAAAAGGAAAGTTTGTTTAAAAAAAAAGGCCTTTTTAATGAGATTGAAACTCACATACTTTAACTTCCTTTTGAAAGCATCTGGCCAACCACTTCAAAAGTCCAAAAGGCTAACCTTACAGGCACTTGAAGAAAAGAAAAAAGGTCAATCTGCTAATCTGATGTGAATATATTGTCAATAACTAAAAATACAAGATAAAACAGCTGGTTAATTTGAATCAAAGAAATTGCTGTCATATAAGCATCAATGAATTCAATTTTTACAGTTTTAGGCTTAAAGGAACTTCTTTTTATGACATTTTTATACATTTGTCGATATACCACACTTGGCCACAGGGTCTCTCTCTGTCCTATATGCTCTTTCATGCACTTTTTTTGGCAACTAATATTGCAGGTTTTTAGACCATTGATATTTGTGATAAGCAAAACTTCTAAGACAAGGAAGCATCCATCTACCAAATTTCATCATGTGACATAAGAAGGAAGAAAAATTCTATAAAATCATAGACTCATTAAGGTTGAAAAGTATCTCCAGGATCAATGAGTCCAACCTGTAACTTGAACACACCTTGTCAACTAAACCATAGCACAAAGCCAGCTTTTCCAGGAGAATGCTGTGGGAGACAGTACCAAAGGCTTTCCTGTAGTCCGGGTAGGCAATATCCACAGCCTTGCCCTCATCCACAAGGTGGGTCACCTGGTCATTAAAGGAGACCAGGTTAGTCAAGCAGGACCTGCCTTTCCTTAACCCATTCTGTCTGGGTCTGACCCCTAGTCGTCCATGCTCTGTGATTGCACTCAAGACAATGTTCCATAACCTTCCCTAGAAGGTCAGGTTGACAGGTCTGTAGTTGCCCAAATCCTCCTTCTGACCCTTCCTGGAGGGTCACATTGGCTGACCTCCAGTCACCTAGGACCACCTCAGTTCACCAGGAGTGATGGTAAATGGTTGAGAGTGGCTTGGTGAGCTCTTCCACCAGGTCCCTCAGTATCCTTGGATGGATCCCATCAGCCCCATGGCTGTGAGTGTCCCAGTGTCACAGCAGGTCACTGACTGCTCCCTCCTGGATTGCAGAGACTCTGTTCTGCTCTCTGCCCCTGACTACCAGCTCAAGGACTGCTTGTCCCAAGGAAAACCAGTCCTTCTGTTAGAGACTGAGGCAAAGGAGCTATTACGTACCTCAGCCTTTTCATCTTCCTTGGTTACAATATTCCCCTTAGCATCCAATAAAAGATGGAGATTTTCCTTGGCCTTCCTTTTTGTTGTTAATGTATTTATAAAAACACTTTTTATTATATTTCACAGCAGTGGCCAGATTGAGTTCTAGCTGAGCTTTCCCCTTTCTAATTTTCTCTCTACATGATTCTTGTACTCTTCCTGAGTTTGCTGCCCCTTCTTCCAAAGGTCAAAAACTCTCATTTTTTCCCCTGAGTTCCAGCGAAAGCTCCCTGTTCAGCCAGGCTGATCTTCTTCCCTGCCAGCTTGTCTTTCGGTACACAGCAATGGCCTGCTCCCACACCTTTAAGATTTCCATCTTAAAAGTATGTCCACCTTTTCTGGACCCTTTGTTAGTAAAGGTGGTTTCCCAAGGGACTCTGAATCATTAAGGTTTCTTTCACTGAGTTGAGAGCAGTCATCTTGAAAGTGCTCTCTATGGATTTCCCTGCCTGTATGACCTGTGCATGTAAAGTTGGGATTTAGTGGCAGTATGCATGCAGGCCAAGATGGTGATGATGACAAAGGGGCAGGCACATGTTGCTGGTGTGGATGTCAATCCTGTCAGGGTCTTGAGGACACATCTAGCACCGGGACTAGCACGGCAAGGACAGTATTTGCACATATGACTGGGCAGAGCTTAAGAAGTAGAGATATGACTGTGAGTGCTTGGAGGCCAGAACAATCCTTAACTAGAGAGAAAACCATCTATTTAGAAGTTTGCCACTGTTTTTGGGGAGAGCAAATCATTCTGTGCCTACAGAACAACTGAAAGCTAAGTTTTCCTAAGTCCAAACTAGGAAATCACTTGAGCAGGTGAAGGTCACTGGCTTGATCAATTTAAAAAAAAATTAAAATAGCATAGTACAGTCCCCTCATCTAGGTGAGGAAGTAGACTAAGACTTCTCTAAACAACTGAAGGAAATCTCTGTCACAGGATGTGCTGGTCACAGGGACCCTGACATCTTCTGGAAGGGCACCATATGGGATGAATGGTGGAAGGTTTCTGAACAGTGTTTGGGATAACAGTTTGGTACTGGTACTGGATGGGTGAACTGGTGTTGGCACACCCAGATCTGCAACTCATTTCCAAGGAAGAACTGGTTGAAGAGGTGATACCAAAGATAGTCTTGGCTGTGACAGCCATGAAATAAATGGCTGTTGTTTAGGATCCTGAAGCAAATGAAGAAAAAGATTAGCAGGGTACAGATCCTGGACAGCAGGCTAGTGGATGTCAACGTGTTCTTTATTTATGCACAGTGCTGCACTTGTGTTGAGACAACTTCAGGTAACAGTACAGGCTGGGGGATAAATGGATTAAAAGCAGCCATGGTGAGGATTTGGGGGTGCTGCTGGGGAGCCGGTAGTGTCATGGGCTGCATCAAAAACAGCATGACCAGCAGGTCAAGAAAGGTGATGCTGTTTCTCTGCTCTGGTGAGATCCCACCTGAAGTGGCATCAACTTGAGAGATTCATTTGATAAATTGACTGGATTTGTGGTCTAGGGGAGAGTAGTGAATGTCATTTACCTGAACTTCAACAAGTCTTTTGGTACGCTCTCACCCAACAAGATAAAAAGCCATTTGAGTGGTCAGACTCGGGTGAGCCATGGTTAATGGGTTGTACTCTGCTCGGAGGTCACCAGGGGACTGTAAGGGTCTGTGTTGTGACCAGTCTTGTTCAACAACGGCATCAATACCTGGAGGCAGCAGTGGGAGTGCTCAGTCCTAAGATCTACAGAAGACAGAATTGGAGAAAGAGCTCAATGCAGCCAAGGGCAATGCTGCCACCCAGTGGGACCTGGGCAGGCAAGAGCGATGGGCTAATGGAAACTTTGTAAAACTGACCAAAGTCAGTGTCTGTCTTGTAGACACAGATAATGTGGTCTGTTTTGAGTAGAAGGATCTAATGACCTCGCTCTGTGTGCAGACTACACCTCTGTTAACAGAGCACAGGGCACTGATAGTAACTTTTGGTGCCAGGGCATCCTGCTGACTTGGTCATGTCCTGCTGATGTGTCTGCCCACATCTTCAAGTCCTTCTTCACAGAGCTGCTCCCTAGCCAGTCAGGTCACAACGTATCTTTGTGATGGGCTCATTATTATCACATATTGGACTTAAAAATTAGTCTTGAATTTCACAAAGTTCTCATTAGCCCCTTCCTGTTGCCTGTCTAGGCCCCCCTGGATGGCAGCCCTGCTTGCAAATGTTTAATCCAGTTTTGTGCCATCTGTAAACTCAACAAGAGTATACTGCCACCTCTTCCAGGACATGGTCCTGGAAAATGTCAAACACTTTGAGAATAACCAGACCCTGGGTCACTAGCAAATACAGTCCAAAGAACAGCAGATAAAGCATATACAAGAAGGAGCTTAACTAATAAGAACTGCCCACATGGGAAATCTAACGGGGTTTCTTTGTGTTTATGAATGACAACATGTGAAGTGCTATTTGGTTGCTGCTGTTTCCTAATGTGGCAAATATGACTCTGATTTTGTTTGAGGTTCTTAAAGACAGCGTGGGGAAGTTAGAGCAAGTTGCATAAGGAAACCCAATAGTTTCCAAAACAACTCTGCAAATTACCACATGTTCTTATAGACTCCAGGCAGCCAGTAATTTTTATGATAAGAATGTGTGTTGTGGTCATTTGCTACAGGAATATATAGATGCAAGATAGTGTTTGAACTTTCCTGCTGACTGTGAAATTTTTTTCCACATTAAAAACTAGGAAAATATTTTACAAAACGACTAGGGTTTCTTGCATCATGCTTCTAAAGGAAGTCTTGGAGTCACCAGTGCTATAAAGACTTTCCTCACATTCTTGAGGTTGCATGGGACTGCAAAAGGTAAGGGACGATAGCTTTGAAAGAGGACAGTTTTCGCTTGCCTTTTCTCTTCCATTCCCATGTGTTTCTCCATTGGCTGGATAGTAGATTAGATGAGAGTTCCATGCATTTTTGTGAAAACTGTTTGGGAACCAAAAGCTGCTTTATCCAGCTCAATTTGGCTTAGTCTGAGGTCACTGCAGACTGTTACTGAATATTGCTGCCTATGGCTGGACCTTCTATAGCCACACTGTGCTACAAGTTCTCTGGTCACCCCCTCTTATGCACAAGAAGCAATACCTATCCTTTATCTGATTCATAAAAATGTGAAGACTCTCCTTGCTGTTTTGGCATGGATGGTGTGGTTAGCCGTGATGAAGGTAAGGAGTCTTCTGCTTGAGACAGTTACTTTTTCCACAGAAGAGGAGACTTTTATGTAGGTTTGAACAAAGTCCTCAAACATATAAGCTACTTCATGTTTACAAGAGTTTTGCTTGCTGTTATTGTTCCTTCCTTGCAGGAATGATTTTAAGGTTCACTTTGCAGAGCCCTTGCTGCCCACTGGATGTGCCTTAGATTAATGCCAGTTGAAGGGCGTTGAGGCTATGACCGTGAATATTCATATAAATCCTGTGAAGAATCATGTCTGTTTTCCTGAAAAGTACATCTTCATTGGCAGCTGTCTCGATCAGAGAAAGACTTCAGCAAGGCAGGTCTGCAGAGGGTGATTTTTCATTTTGTAGATCTGATTGATTACAGAATGCCATGGTTTCTGTTATAGCAAGAGGTAGAAATAAGAGCTGTAAGTGTTATGGCTAAGGGTGGCACAGCCAAGTAGTTAGGGCCAGGACTCTTGAGTTAAACACCATGCTGAGAGCCAGAATTGAAACCATGGGATTAAATCTGCAGACTTAAGTTAGTCAGACTCAAGGCTGACATGAGGAACTTCAGGCATAATGTTTTGAAGCATCAGGCAGGAAACAAATGCTTCAGCTGCCCTCTAGTCTCCTGGAAAACCACCTTCATTTCCAGGAGAAAAGAAGTGACATGTGCCAGATGTACGCGAGACTCTGCATTAGTAAATTAACAGGGCTATAACACTCAGGCTTGTGCTGCCTTCTTTAATTGCCTGACATGCACATGGAATGCCAAATTATGTTTTCTAAAGGAAATTGAATGCAGATTATGCTTTGCAGCTCTTTGCACTATTGGTTAGCTGGTACCTATCATGCTGAACATCAGGAACTCACTCCACAAGAGGTGAAGGGGCTGCTACTTGTGTAGTTCAGGTGCATGCCAGCGAAAGTCTGCAAAGTTGTGACAGTGGGGTAAGCTGTTGACCTTTTTCTAGCATTGTGTCTTGGACTTGTCACTCTTCTTTCTGAGACCTCATTTACAGTAGCTTTTGAATTGGAAATAATTGTAAAGGACTGTGGCTGCTTTTATATTTTATGTCCTCAAATAGGGACAAACAAACCTTTTAAAAATGGAATAGTTCACCACCATTATGTCATGTGGATGTCGTGCAACAATGCAATCATAATTACTGTAGATGCACATATACATAGGTGTATACTTGAACTGAGTAGTCAAGGATAAAGCTAGACTATGTAGGTGTGGTGTAAAGCACAATGTGACCCACTGCAGGAGTGAATTGACTGGGATCTTCTCCCTGCAGTTCAAGCGTTAGCATCCATTGAATGGTGATTTGTTCTTGGCTGTCTTAGGACCACAGAAACAAAGTAAGATGGGAAGTAGTCAATGTAATGTCATTAGTTAGTCCCCATGTCCCCTTCCACACCCTAACCCCCCACACCCAATCCCCCAAGCCTAAATCAAAAAGGTCCTGGGTTTATTGCAGTATTTATTAGGTTCAGTTATGATATCCATTGCTAGAGGAGGAATGAAGGCAAATGCAAACTTCTGACAGGTTCTTCTACCGTCTTCTCTCTTACCCCATTTCTACATGCTAGCCTTGCCAGGCTGTTGAGCTGCAGAAAGGTTTGCTCTGTTAGATAAATATTAGTTTCATTTCAATCCCCATCTGGTTTTTGGCACACTGTGTCCCGTCTTCCCCTCCACCTCTGCCTTTCTCCTCATTTGTAGCAAAAGTAACATGATCACTACTTGGTAAATATCGTCAGTCCTTGTTCATTTTCTCTGATATCTTGATGTCCTGTCTTTGTCATCCTACCTGTCAGAGCATAGATAGCCAAATTTCCTTGGGATTCTCTTGGCTTTGCATCATCAGTTGGTTACACATGGTGCTAATAGTGCAACAGTGGTGGGGTTGATCCCTGTATAGACCATTAACTTTAAGAGTTGAACTCAATGATCCTTGTGGATCCCTTCCAACTGGGAATATTCTGTGATTTCTGTGATCTTCCCCAGTTGCACATACCATGGTGAGCTGCAGGTGAGGGCAGCTAAGACCCTGAAGCTCCATTCTGTGAGAAGACTGCTGCAGTTTATGGGGTAAGCCTTAGTTCATATAACCCTTCCTCTGACCTTCTTTCTTGAATAGAGAAACCATAATAGTGGCAATATATGGTGGTTTCTCTACTGCACATAAGCAGCCTACAGTGCCACGGTTTGTTTAGGCTTAGCATCTGCTTGCTCTCTCCTTTCAGGGTGGTTTCCACCAGAAATGTTTTGACACTAATGTAATCTGGAATCAAGAATGGCGAGACTTGTGTATACCCTGGTGAGGGATTTTGGACAGGTCATTTACCACTGTGGCACACTTGGTTTACTCCTCTTTTGCTCATCTGTACAGTGACAAAAGAGCTAATGATTAAATTGAGTTTGTTGTGGAGGTATTGACTTGCGTCCTGCCCCTGGAACACCCTTTGCTAGGACTGTAGATAGCAGCTATAGATTTTCTCTGAAGCTGCATGTAAATCCTCCACTGCCACAAGCAGTATGGTGTATACTTGAAGGTTTTTTTGGTGACCAGTAGTCTGGTCTGCTTTGATGCTGTCTCACCTCTATCCCTGGAGACACATGGTAAATGATGTTTTCAGACCCAGACTCCAGTGCAGACAGTCTTTCTCTGGTTTTAGCAATAGTGACAGACTTTTAACATAATTGCCTTACCAAAGTTCAGTTGGTAATCAAAGAGGGTTGAGACAGAACACTGGATTCGCTTTTCTCCGTTTGGAAAGTCTTTTTCAGATGTTTCTCCTGTTCTCAATAAAGACAGTATTTGCTGATTCACATTTGCTGAGAGTGGGCTGGGTTCACCAGAGTGTTCCAGCTGCTCTGCAGTACTCTGGAAATGCAAACCAGCTGCAGGTCTGGCTTAACTCAAGCCAGGTTTGTGGCTGGTTTGCATCACTGGAGCAGTGTAAAGTACCTGAAGCATGCCAGCTAATCTGGCCTATTGGTGAACCATTATAAATGACTTGTTTTTCTTCTTGTTCTTTACATGTAACTTTATTTATAGTGAAAGCCCATGGAAATTGCGTAGATTGTATCACTAAGGCCAACTTTGTGTTCTAAACTAAAGTCTATAAAATTAGAGCGTTTTTTAAGCCAGAACTTTTTCTTCTTCACTGAAATAAATTTATCAAATTACACACTGCTCCACTGCACTTCTCTGTTATGGATTTCTTTTAAGATGCTGCTTCTTATTATTAGATCAAATAAGTCTGAGACCTAAAAGAGTAGGCTTTATAAGTTTTATTTTGCAGGAGGTATGCTCAGCTTTTAATCTAAATGAGTTGAATTCTTTTCTAGTTTGAGAATGTATGCAATAGTTGTCATTATCACTGTTGTCTGAAATTTACTGATTAGAAAATACTTTAGAGATTTTGACAGAGGAAGGAAATTGGTCACCCATGATTTTTCTTCTGTTTATAGTAAATTAGACAACTGAAATAATAGTTACCTACCTTCAATATTACAATGAGTGTTCAAAATATGCCATAAGTATTAATCACCAATTACCTTAGTCCATATGTAATAATTTTTTCTTAACCATCTCTTTCTCTGAGGCTCTTATAGTGTTGAATGTGTGATGCGTGTTTTTTAAATGGTATAATACAACAGAAGAATGATAGAAGTGTCATTAGAGCTATGCTGATCTACACTTTTTTCAGAACCCAGAATTTTTGCTCTTCACCTGGAAATATTTTTGTGTAATGAATATAGTATGATTTAAACCCCCCTACTTTCTGGATAAGCATGTTGGCATTCAAGTCAGAAATTGTATTCCTCTGATCAGCTGTATATTGAAAGAAAACATGTCAGAATTTGCAAAGTTTTTCTAGACTTGGAGGCAAAACGCCATAGAATTAATTACTGCCTCATATTAATTAAGATAACAATGCAAAGCCCTTCATTAGAAGCATAGGAAAAGTTCTTCCTTGGTCCTTGGAGAGAATATTATATGCAAGCCCTGTTGTGTGGGTTGCAAGGTGTCACTGGAATTTATATGCATTACTTGTCTAATTGCAGTAAATGTAGCATGTCCAGATAGGTTTAAAAGTTGGATGGCTGTTTGTTACTTGCTGGAAATCACTTGAAACCTTGCTACTCAGAGGCAGCTGTTCACAGGTCCTTCACCTCTCCCCAGAGATAGCTGGAAGACTCTGTTGTTGGACCCTGTCTTTTATGGCAGAAGCAGTAAACATGACAGGTTGTTTGGGAGCCATCTGTTTTAAAATGGTTGCTGCTTTGTATGCAGTAATGAACTTGAGATCAGTTTTCTGTCTGTCTTCATAGTAACAGCCTTGTTTGGTGTCACAACAGGTGGAAGTTGATGGGATGAAACTGAATGTGACCAGTGAGTGGAACCTGGCTTCAGCCTTGTTGTCTGTCACCATTGATGGCGCTCAGAGGACTATACAGGTAATCTCACCAGAGCCTCTTTGGGCATATAAATAATACTGAAACATGGAATCTAAACTTGCTGCATCATAAAAATTATGTGATGTTGTATAAACAGCAGAATGTTTCTACTTTGAGACAAATTCACTCTACTAAAGCTCTGGATGCACTCGAAGTTACTTATCTAGAGTTTTGAATATCTTGCTTTTAATGAGAACTTCCTTATTTGGACAGAAGTTTACCCCAGGTTATAGGCTCTCTTTATTCAGTGGCTTGTGAGGAGACAGAGTTTCTTAATCATGTAAAAAATAAGAAATGGCTCACTGCAAAAAACCAACCAACCAAAAAAATTGATCAACTGGAACAAAACTAAAGAACCTCCCTCCTAACCTAACTCACAACAAAAAAACCACGTGGGGACCGATGGTAAAATTAGTCTCTCCCTCATATTTGGATTGTGTGATTGTTACACTTTTGGGCCTTTGCAGTTTGAAAGTCACAGGTCAGCACATCTCCCATGTAACATGTTTTTGATATGCTTATAAGAAATATTATTAGTTCCATGATTTGAGAAGATAAACAGAAAACATCCCAAATGTATGTGGCTCTAAGAAAAGAGGACTGAAAAGCTTGAAGTGGTTGTATTTTCTTTCCTTCTGAACCCTTACGTGTTTGAAACCAACTCTCCAACTCTACACACCAGAGAATGCTTTTCTAAATGTAATCTCAGTCAGGATTTATATATTTGTTGACAATTTTTTTTTACAAATATCTATTGTTCCTGGCAATAATGAAAAACAAATCAAAAATTACTGGAAGTATTTTCTACATACAACAGTATCTCTTTCCTATAAATTTATCAGTGATACAGTGGTCAGATTTCTCATCATTTACAATGAAATGTGTGAATTTAGTTTTTCATTTTTACCCCTGGTAAGTTACTCAACTGGAAGCACTATTTCTGCTTTGATTGAATTTAAGACTGCAACTTGAAAATAAACAATTATTTTATCTCTCAAGGTTAGTATTGCCTGAGAGTGAAATTTTCATTATGTTCCCAAGTAAATTCTGGGCTTAAGTTCTGTAGATTTCTTGCAAGTTTATGCCAGCTTCAAGGAGTGTGTATATCTAAAATAATTTTCTATTTTTAGGTATGTTTTTCCTTTTTACTATTTTAATGCTGATCCATTTTCATGCCATTTTATAAAGTACATTCCTAATTTTGAACAGGAAAAAATACCAAGGTATGAATGTATAAAGCCTGCCTAGGTGAAAAGCATTTTATCTAGAACAAATAACTGTGTTCACAAGACCTCATTGCAAACTATATTACTGTATGATTGGATATATAGCTAATAGTAGTAACACCATTTAGCTAATAATAGTTGAATTAGCCCATAAAATTAGTTTCAAAATTAATGATCATATGACCTGAAGAAGCTTTCTTCTGGGAGCTGAGCCAGCAGTAGTGTTACTTGTACTCCCTGAGTATGACCAAACCCTATGAAATACTGCAGATCTAGCCACAGCAACATTCAATGAGCTGACTGCATGGTATCTAGCCAACAGAATGTGGAATAAGCACATATGTTGTTTCCTTCTCGGATTTTATCTGCCTTTGCTTTTAGCAAAGAAACTCAGTAGGTTGAGAAGTTATTAATCTTTCAGTGTATATATGTAAATTTATGGGAACCTTAAACTTGACCTCTGACAGGCAGTCACTGGAATCAAAATTGTTTTTTTGGTTATATATTTCTGTAGACTTGCCCCACTGCAAGAACCAAATTAGACAAGTGTATTCCTGTAGGTCAATTTGTCTCCAAAAGCAATTGACCAGAGTCTTGAAGTATCTTCTTCCTGCAAAACTTAGCCCTAGAGCCATTTAAGCAACAAATATGGATGAATTGAACAATTCCAGCTGTGCTTTATTAATTTGCAGCCAATCTAATTTTTCTTCGTAGTTGGTTTCATTCTTCTAAATTTGCTCAACCAAATACAATCTTTGTGTATGTTTTATTTCTTTGAAGGTTTGATTTATGCACCTTTGGCTCAATCCTGCAGTCTGGCCACAATCTAGCAAAGCACTTAAGCATAGAAACAGGGAATAAATAATTTTTAAATGTTTTGGTTTGAAATGTATTTACATGAAGTATGGTCTAGACATTCAAATTTTTGCATAGCTGTTTAAAAATAAGTTATTAACCATGCTTCTGTATTTTTACTCCTCTGCTAAAGGCTCAATGAGAGCTAGAGCAAAGCAGAGCACCAGCTCTGCTGCAGAGTTCTGAAGGGCCTTTGGGTTTAAAACCCATGTTTTCCAGGGCAGTTTCTCTAGTATGGGACCTGAGTGCCTGAGGAGAAGTATATGCCCTGGTCACAGTCTGCCTAGGGCATACCAGGGCACAACAAGGATGTGTGGCAGCCCCCCTCTTCCTGCTTTTGTTTCCTGTGTGAGGAAGCCCATCTGTGTGCAGCAGATGGGAGCTGTGGAGTGCCTGGCCAGGTCCCCAGATGAGAGTGGGACCAGAACCCTGGGGTATACTGCAGGTCCTGTGGCTGCAGCATAAGGGCTCTGAAATCATTGTGCTGCTTTGGGTTACTGCGAAATCCATGGGATGTTACGCAAGTGATGAAATGGTGAAAACTTGCAGTCATTTGAGCAAGGGATTTCTGAGATACAGTCTCCAGGGATGGGGGTGTGGACAGACCCCATGGCATTTCTTGTAGTGCTCAAATTTCATCGTGGAGGATTTTTTGTGGTTGTTTTTAGTATTTCCTCAGTTAATCCCAGTTTCTCAGCATTTTCCCTACCTATGACTAAACTCTACCTCTCATTTGGTGAGGCTGAATTCAACATATCCTGAAGTGCAGGATTTTGTCCACCAAGCAAATGACATTTTTTGTACAGAAATACTTCACTGAAATGGTTTCCCATACTTTTTTCAAAAGATGTTAGTGACTCAGAATTTGACTTATACCTAGCTATATTATGCATTTGGACTTTGTCTTTGCTGAAAATCAAAGAACTGTAGGAATATAGTTACAATACACCTTCCTCAGATTTGAAGGGATTGGGTTTTATTTAATTGCAAGTGCATATTTAAAATATTATATATAAAACAGGATTTGAATATGATATAACCTTTCAGGAAATATTTACAATTTAAAAAAAAAGAATAAATGAAGGTCTCCATGATTCTTGTGAAGAGTGAGTGTAAAAGTGGAGGTTGATTTGAGTTGTGGAGAGGAAAAATAAGAATTGCAGTGGAAACTGGAAGGGAGAATGGTGGCTGAGTATAATATCCTGGAAAGTAATGACAGCTGGAAGAAAGTCAACAGGCATATTTTGGGACAGTTAGGGCATTTTTACTGCTCTGTCTCTCCTCCCATACACAAGTAAGCTAGATTTCAGTGAGCGCTGTGCCCACAGATGTTGTCTATGACCTCTTCTGTCTCCCAGTATCAACTGGGGAGCAGGTGGAAGGAAGGAATACGATTTTTCCATAGAGTTTGAACATCTTTTATTCCTCATGGGAACTAGAATCTAAGAATCTAACTTAAGATAAATCAAGGAATCCATGAAGTCCAGCAGATGGCCTTGAACCTCACTGCAGCTCTGTACTTACTAGTCAGGTTGCAAGTGCTTGCCTTCTGCTGGGACACTGCACAGGAAGAGCAGATACCCGCAGGGTGAGCAGGTTGCTCAAGAAAAAAATGCATCCAGGAGGGGATCCTCAAAGCAACAACTACTTGTGTTTGGGCATGTTCTCAAAAACCACCCCTCTGACCATTCAGATTTTGAGGCTGCTCTATGGTAATGCTACATGGACAAATTTTACAACTGTTTAGTACTGTTGAATGGTGTGCCTTCATTGATCCCACCATCAAACACTCATCTTATCCTTAAATACCTTTTACTTGCAGATAGTTAGTTCCCTGTAGCAAAAGGATACTGAGCCAGAACCATAGAATGGTTTACTATGAATTATTTGTCACCATCTTTGCCAATACTTTTGTACTCTTTAGTTCCATCATATGCACTCAGCCTTTTTACTGCCAAACTGTTGGGCCCACAGCTCTGCTATCTTGCTATTATGAAGCCCTCTACCCTCTAAAGGTGATGCAGGCATTCTGCCTGGATCCTGGAAGACTTTCTGGAAAGCTTTTGGCAGCATTAGCAAAGCAATTTTACAATAGGACTGGTGATACCTCCTTTTTTGTACTTCCTGGCTTTCAGAGAATTAGTCCCTAATGAACTGAAGCTCTGTAGGATGTAGTGAGAACTCAAATGTACAAGGTTCTGAGTAGTTCAGTATCACTTTGACATTATATCCTTGCTTTGAACAAGGAATATGACTCCCTGATTTCCAGAGGTCCCTTCCAGCATAACTGTTCTGTGTCTGTTGGGCATCTGAAACTCTGTAGTAAAGAGGTCTTTATCAGTCACAGCAAGGTGTAATTAAGAGAGTAATGGAGTTGCTAAACAAGAACATGATCCTGTAAAGCTGAAATCATCAGTCTCAAGCTTCAAGTGTTTTTGTGAATGAAATAGATGAAGATTTATCAGGGGAGCTTTCTCTACTTAGTGTTACAGGGAATTTGGTGATGGCATCACTTATTTTTTCATTTAATTTATTTATTGCATCAACAATTGCAGCAGGAGTAGTATATTCTGCATCCTGGGGTATGACAAATGTAAGTGCTTCTCTGATACAATGTTTCTTTAGATTATTATTTTGGTCTATAATAACAGAAAAAATGAGAATGCTGTAGGTTATGAAGTCTTTGTTCCAGGGAAATGTCTGACAGGAGAACAAAGCCTTTGCCCAAGTATTCATTTCCTACAACTCCTTAGAGACTTTTTTCCTATGTGTAATTTTTTTACTTTTATAAGAAAAATTACCTTTTTGTCATTTTGCTGTTTTGAGATCTCAGATGTAATCTGTGATAATGATAGGATGCATTATATAGGTTTTCAGTCTAAAGTACCATTACCTCAGAATATTTATTTTCTTAACCCCTGAAAATTATTTTGGGAAGGTTTAGTGAGCAGTGTTCATGACTGCTTGACAGTCCATTTTTTAGTGCTGTGTAATTACTGCACATACTCTGCTGTTGTCCTTTAACCATGATTTCAAAATTACTTTTGCTAGGTTGTCTCCAGAAGAGGGACTCAGGATGATCTGCAGACATTTGCTTATCCTATACCCACACAGCTTTTGGGTAGAGAAAAGCCAGCATGAGGCCCAGCACTGAATTCCTGATGGCCTACATTGATTAACCTGTAGCTCAATCCCTGTTTTTTTTTCAGCCTGTTCCAGTTATGGCTAACCTAGCCAAATTTGGTACAAATTTCTTGGTGCATGGTTCAAATGGAGAATATGTGAAGGGAAGGGGAAAATTAAAGGGAATCAAAGCTCATGAAACTACAGCAGGAGAGCTAAAAGCACACACCACTACCTTTACCAATTCTTTAATGAAAATACTTCCTTTTTTTCATTCAGGAAGGAAATGAGTGATCAACTGATACATTCAATCAATCTCTCTGAAATAGGATTAGTTTTATCCTGTCTTACTCAAGATGTTAATCAAATAACACCAGTTGTCATGGTATCTTATGCCATATTTTTTTCCTCTTGGAGCTATACATTTTCAAGACAAACAATATTCAGGATGAATAACTAAAAGGATTCTGTATGTGTCCAAGGACCAAAGCATTGTGTTTAGTCACTGACAGACATTGTAGTTTTACGATATCTAAACCCTGAAAGATGAGAAATGGTTCTCTTGAACTTGGTAATACATTCAGAGAGCAAAGGGGAAGGAAGAGGAAGGGCATAAGAGTGAGAAAGGACTATGGATCCTGTCAAGAATTTTTCTCAGGGCAGCCACAGACATTATCAGATCTAGAATCACACAGTGGCATTTTGCCTGCATAATTCCCCTCCTTATAGGAACAAGATGTATCATGGCATGCCAAAAAAGGGGTAAAGCTTCCAGAAGTTCCAGTCATGTTGTGATTTAATGTAGTAACAGCAAAAATTTAAAAGTTAAAAATTTAGCAGAGAAGGCTAAATGTCTAATTATTGTGTTGTTGTAAATCTTGGGTTGAAGTAAATGTCCTTTAGATTAATTCTTTACTAACACCAAATAAACAGTATTTCCTATGGAGGGTTTTTTTGGTTGTTGTTTGGGAGGGTGGGATTGTGTGGGTTTGTTTGTTTGTTTTGATAGTTCCTTTTTTGTTAATTTTAAAACCTGTCATCTACTTCTTTGTGATACCTACCTATCTCAGGGGATTAAAGAAATACATGAACATACTTAGAAGGCACTCTCTGTATATGTAATAGAATACCTGCAGTGGTCTTAAAATTAAAAAAACCCTAAACTTGGCAAAAAGAAGTAACAAGTAACAGTCACGTTGAATATCACATAAAGAAATACTGGGAAGGATCTGTGTTTCTATTTTTCTGTTCATGGGAGGACAGAAATTCCCAAATCATCTACTGCAATTGAACGCCAGGCATTAAGAGAACTCCTAAAAAGTAGTGATATAGTGCCTCAGCCTCTTAGAAACTGCACCTGCACAATTGTCTGTGGGGGTTGATGCCCTGTAATCCACTCACCCTGTATTTAACATCCATATTTGTGCTCTTTGGGAACAGATTCCATTTAGTCCCTGGAAAGGGACTGAGGTAGCTTGCAACAGGTGCCAGGGGAGGCCAGTATTTCAGCATTCTGGCAGGATTCCTTTTAATGGGAAAGACTACTTCAGCACAGTGCTGCTAACATCAGTCTAAGACATCTTTCACAAGTCAAAATGCTTCACACACAGCCCTTGATCATCTCTTTCCCCACTGGATGACTGCTGCCCTTGTAAGAACCTGGGAAATGTGGACATGCCCTGAGGAAGAACAACTCACTGAGGCTTCATTTACTATAAAGCGTGAACTGAAACTGGTAATGTCTAAGGGTAGAGGAGTGCATAAAATCAAGCTAACTTCCCATCTGTAGTTTAATGCTCTAAGGGGAAAAAATGATGGCACCACCAGTGGAGAATGTTAAATTGTGAAAAAGTAGGGTGATTCCTGAAGTGCAAAGGCTTGTGAGGGTGAGCAAGTCTGAACATGCAATGCAGTATAGACAGACTCCTGAAAATCTTGATCACATTGCTAGTCTGGGATTACATCCCTGGACTGGGATTTTGCACAGTGGAAAGGCAGTGCTGAAATGAAGTTCTGCTTTCTAGAAGTAGATGGAAAAGGAGACTGATAAGGTCAAATCAATCGCCCCTTTTTGTTGAGAGGATGACTTAAAGGTTTTACAGCTACTTCTGCAGTCTTTTACTCCTTTCTGACCCAACCATGGGACCCCAGAGGTAGGAGTGACATGGGTAGGAGATGGAGCTTTCCAGATAGCCAAGCACTCTCATGTACACAAAATCTCATAGATTAAGTACTAGCAAATGAATCTGTTAGAATTTTACAAGGTAAAATACTGTGGTGGGTTTTTTTCCCTGACTTCTCTATAATGGGAAGCATTTGTTTTTTATTTAAACCTATCTGGGGATGATTCTGACCTGTGTTTGGTTAGGTGGAATTTTCAAGAATTTAGAAGTATTTGCCAAAAAGTGGATAGCATCCTCTATTTGAAATTCCTGGCATAAGATGTTCAGAATTTTTGTTAGTGAGCAGTTGAAATGAAGCAATAGGAGCTGGACTGCAAGAAATTCTGCATTCTGAAAAACAGCTCCATGCTGGGAAACTACCAGTGTTTCACTCAAAATTTTATCTGTAGCCTATCAATAAATTTTCTGGGTTTGTAATTTTGGTTTTGTTTTGGTAGTTTGCTACATATCATCCAACTGGGAATAAAGTCATGCCATAGCTTGAAAAAATTGCAAGAAACATTGGCTTGAGTGATAATCTCTGTGTTTTCTGTCTCCAGAAAAACTGAAATGGTCTCCAGCTTTTGCTTTCAGCAAATAAAGCCAGTATATAGTAGTTCTAGGTAATTGTGTTTGAGAAGGTTGTGTATCTATTTATCTGATTGCCTTTGCCAGTTCAAATTAATTCTGACTTTGGAGGATATCATTACTTTTTCATTTGTAAGCAAAGCAAAAAAAAATTGCTTTTGGTCTGTTGCAGTTTCTTTGTTTTTTGTATTATTCCTTCTCTGCAGCTGCTCTCTTCTAGTAGCTTGAAAGTCTTAGAGACCAGAAGATTTGTGGAAAATATTCCAAGATCTTATTCTTGTCTAATAATGTCAGTTAAGGATGTCTTTCAGTAATATATATTTTATGTTTTCTTGAACTGCTTTATCCTTTTTCTTGTAAAGGTTGTTATCGTTTTTATCTGCTAGTGCTCATCCATTGCAGGCTTAATGCAAAGCTGATTGTAACCCTATTGCATCTTACAATGAATACATCATTGATATCCAACTAAGTGGAAATAATTTTCTATGGCAAAGCAGAAGAATTTAAAGTCATGTCACACTAACCTCTTGTAATTTACTGGGATTTACAGATTAAAATGATTATTTGTGAAATGACTGTGGTATAGCATACACAAGATAGAGGAGGAGAATCAAACACATTTTGTATAATTGTATACACTTTTCTATTTTTACATGTGTGCATAAGCATTTTGTTTGTATATACATAGCATATGCAGTATAAAATACTGTAACCTGTGTGTGTAAAAATACATATAATATTTATGCAACGCTCACACTCATTTGACAGCTTTGAGACTGCAGATGGATTTTTTGAAGTTGTGATTTTTTTTTCAGATTTGAGTTAGCTTGTTGCTTTCTCCTAAGGAAAGAAAAATATACG
Organism: Hylia prasina; assembly: GCA_013397195.1. Classification (NCBI taxonomy): domain Eukaryota; kingdom Metazoa; phylum Chordata; class Aves; order Passeriformes; family Sylviidae; genus Hylia; species Hylia prasina. The sequence continues at coordinate 1,116,422 of VYXD01014089.1, read as the reverse complement.
TTTAACTCACATGGTACTAATTAAATTAGTCTGAAGCTCTGCACACTGAGTCAACCAGAAAAGAAATTGGTTATATCTAAGATTGCATAATTTATGTCAACAATGTAATTTTACTGTATTGGCAGGTAAACACTTGGAGATGTTTTGTCTTTGAACAAATGATAAATTTCCCTTGCCTTTTGGGTGTGAACCTTGTAGCAAATAATTTGCAATTTATTAGGAGAGCAATGACAATGCATATAATTAGCTATTCTCTATTGTTACCTCTATTTGATTACTTTCCTGCTATCACATGCAATATGAAACCATCTATTATGAGGTATAGAATATGTAAATATCTAACTTTACAAGAGAAACTGGAGACTGGTCCTTTTTCTAAAGAGGTGGGAAATAAAAGAATAATTGTTAACCATGTCCTTTCATTTTCTTGAAAACATCAATTACATTTACAAATCCCAGAATCGCAAGCCTGCCAGTGGAACAGAAATAACTCTTTTCAGAAAAATCTAATCACATCTAATAGCTGAAATTTATTTACTGTAATTTGAAACATTAATTATGATAATGTTCTGACTTCTTTTGTAACACAGTTCTCAAAAGCCTGGCAGTTCTCTTTTTGGACTTGCTGTAACATATGTTTTGTGACTTGGAGAATTTCTCCACCTTTCCTTCTTCTTTTTGTTTTTCTTCATGCACCTGTGATGGAAATTTCTTTTTCCCCTCTGTTTCTTAACAATTTTCTTCACCTTCCCCATTATTCCCCCCCACCCCAGATGTTAATTTAAGAAATGGATTTTAGTGCTTGTACTGACTTTAAATGTGATTGATGCTGAATGTAATGCTTTGTATTTTGGACCTAGCTAACAGTAGCAGAGAGGAACTGCTGTAGTGTGATGCCAGTGTGTTCCAACAGTGTCAGGGCAGGAAAAATGCTGCTGCTATCTTTGTCTTGTCTTGAGGCTTTAGAAGGTGCCTTCTTTATATACATATTTATTTGGCTTTATTAAAGTGGTTATTAAATTATTTTTGAAAGGGCTTGGGTTTTGCTATGCTAGCTTACTTGGCTGCAAGTAAGGAAAATCTGTGTGAGGAAATATTTTAATGATTTTCTTTTCAGTTATGAAAAGTAAGTCAAGTTGTCAAGATACCTGGCTTTACTCTGAAAGCCTTTAAAGAAAATGACAAAAGGGCTCTATTTTTCTTTTTGTTTTGCTTTGTTTTTTAAGTTGTGTTTTTCTGTGTGACAGGGAGATTAGCCAAAAAAATGGAATTTTTATTAGGACATGAAAAGGTCTCTAATGACCCTTGAAAGCGGACAAAAGGGTAGCACAATAAGTGACAGAACTCTAACGAGGGTGGAGGGCATTCCAGGAAAAAAAGAAATTAAATCCTTTAATTTTTTTCGGCTTGCCATTTTCTGACAGCTTATCAAGTGGTTGGGACTTGTTTGTTTTGGCATGAGGTTCATTCATTGTAGGCAGCCGGTACTTTGTTCTTCTTTGTGGTTTCCAAAATCTGATTGTGTTTATCCTAGACTGTGGGAAAAGTGTATATTCCTGTTTCCTTTATAAAAGTAAACGTCAGGTTTTGTATGAAATTTTATTTCCCATATTTTCCATTCCATTAATCATTATTGTTGAAATATGTCAGGCTCTGGCACATCACCCTTTGTTTTTATATGATTGTACAGATTGCAGTGTCAGTGTGTGACCTGTTAAGTCAAAAAATAAGTGTGTTTGGGCTGTAGTAATTATTACTTCATAAAGTGTAGCTGAGGAACATCCACCATTAGTGAAAAGGGACCAGGATCTAATTTATTGCTATTAAAATTGTTTTGGGGATATCTAGCTGTTGTTGTGTAGCACTTTCTCATTTGGTCTAGATAAGACTTAGGGGAGCCATGATAAGGGCTCTTCATATACCTGGAGGTAGCTGTAGAAAGGAAGGGAATAATCTGTGTTTCCTGTGTGTAATGAAAAAGATGAGAATATGAGTAATACAGTTTGAAGTAAGGGTTATTTTAATCAACTATTAGGAAAAAACTTCCTAATGGTAAAGATGTAGAGCACTGGGATAAATTGCTTAGGGAGGCTGTGAAATTTTTGCAATTGAAAGATTTTGAGAATGAGTTAGGAACACATCATTTGGGAGTCACACTGGTGTGTTGATTCTGCTGGGAGTCTTAGGCTTGAAGATCTCTCAAGATTATTTGCAGCCCTGTTCTTATGATTTTTTTGTCTTTTAAATGCTGAAGATTTCTGTGCAATTCTTTGCGACAATATTCTTCTTCTCAGATCTGTGCTTTAGTACGTTTATGTACACTTAGCATTGTGTAAAATGAGGGCCTATGTTCCTTGGATTGGGACCTATGTTGGACCATAGCTTAAATAGCAGGAACAAAATGTGAGAAAAAACTTTTGACACTGAAGGAGAAAATGGTTCACAGGAAGAAAGAATTCTTTATACATTTTGCATATTTAAATTATGTTTAATACTGTGTGAAACCAGTAATATATTTTCTCTTGCATTGTCTTGCGGCTTACTGACAATGTAATATTTGAAGACTCTTTAATAACTTCAATCAACTCCTGAACCACAGTAGGTGACCAGACATTTCATAAGGTCATTTTTTTTTTCTGTTTTCAAAGTAGCATCATTGGAGGTTTGCATTTTAAAAAGAGATTAAAATGTCTCTCATTAGGAGAGAATGAAGATAATACTAAATGTGATAACAGGAATACAGAATCACAGAGATGGCAGAAGCCTCATTATTCATGACATTCGAGCACAAGGTTGCTCTGTGTTGTACTTGGCCATATTTGCCTTCATTGTCCTTCAAAAACAAATTTTATTGAGTTGACTGAACTAAAACCAAAATCTGAGAACAAGTATGATTTAGACATTTAGTACTTCTGTTGAAGGAAATTATTTTAAGTGTTTTATGTATAGATTTATGTATTCAATTATTTTTGATTACTTTACAGTGATGTGACAAAGAAAATGGAATGGTTACAAATTTTGAGTTGCTTTAATCAATTCTTACATTTGTGTTTTTCAGCGGATTTCTCGGAATGCCTCTGGAGAGACAAGCATTCAGTTTCTAGGCACAGTGGTAAGTTTGTAATAACTGTGTATTGAAAAGAGTTAAGTTGGTAGAAGAATATAATGTAAACAGAAAGTAGCTAAATTATACTTGTGCATTTACACTTGTAGTTGTTATGGGGGTCAGTATTATGTGAATATCCTGAGTTTAGCAGGTGAATGTAGGCTGACTGAAGCTGATTTCCAAGGCACAGTATTTGTATTCTACCTTTCTGTTGATTCAAGTCTGTATCTATTTCATTTGGAAGGGATCTAAAAGTAACTGATTGTAGACTTGTAAGTTTATTGCAATATACTGAGGTTTGGTGCACATCAGGATCAATCCCCCTCCTCTTCACCACATCAACTTTCTGATCTCTATTGCTTCACTGTATCACATACCCCTATATCCCAGAGCAGATATCCCAGTATCTGTCTTGGGAAAAACTGTTTACTAATTCAAAGTGTTCTGTTCTTTTCTCACACTAACCAGACTTGGTAGCTCTGTAGTTCGCTCAGATTTTGTTTGCTGGATAGAAGTATGCCTAACATCCTAATGAGATTTTATATCATTAGACAGAATTTACTCTATAAAATTGTTCTGTGGAGCAGTCATGTATAATATACAAGTTTTATGTTAGGTCATGGATACTTATAAACATACATGTGATTGAAGCAACTTCCAGTTCTGTGATTTGCATGGTTAAAATGCAGCCATTGAATTTTTCCAAGTTCCATATGCATCTAAAAATAATTCTGAAAATGAAATAAAATTGAAGTATCCTCAAAAGTAAGTTGTCCTGCTTGCTGCCAATAGATTTCACTGTAATGATATTAACAGTCAAAAGCCTAGGAATGAAACATTCCATTTAGAATTTAATCCCAACATCTTCTTGCAATATTTGTTTTGGACGCACATGGATTAGGATTGCACGTCTTCATGCTTTCATTCTACTTGTGATTAGTTCTTCTACAAGTCCTATGAAACCATTGTTGGTGAGGTCTAACATGGTCAAGATAAACTTAACAAGAATACCTTGCATTTATGCTTTTACCTTACATGGGTTTTTTAGAAGCGAAAAGTGCCCCTACAAATTTTTACTTCTATAAATACATGTCTGTGTGTGCGTATTTATTTATTTGTCTTAATCACAAGCAGAGTAGCAGTAGCATAAAGACATAAAAATTAAGTTTTGTTCTGCACTGTATTCATGATGGTGCTTTGGCTCTGGAGTTGCAACCTGTGTATGTGAGATTGCTGCTAGGTGGCTGATCAGAGAGTCTTTGTGTGAGAGGAAAATAATTACTCCAAGTAGATAAGATATAAATACAAGTGCAACTTGATAATACTAACTAGATTTTAACTGATTTCTCTCTAAGTGGGTGCTGTAGTAGGGAAAATTCTGATTGTGCATTTAGTGACATTAAATATTAAAACTGTTGTTCAAATTAGAGATGAAAATATTTTCTATTCTTTTGTTAGAAGTGCCCTGAAGTCTCACTTACAGACCAGAACTCGTGTTCTGGGCCTTGTGCAACAAGAAAAGATTATAAAAGAGGGAATGGAATTGATGTGCTTTTAGCTTTGAAAAAAAATGATGATGAAACAGCTAATGGATTGTAATATATGTTAGATATTACTGACTGGCTCACATGTGTTTATTGAATGCTAGTTATTTGGGGAAATCAAGTATGTGATTACTACTAAAATTCTCAGGAGGACTAAACAGAAAAGCCTTGAGTACTCTGAGATTTTTTTATTTAATATAAATTATGCACATCTTGCTGATCAAACCCAGAGGGAGAGCTTCAGCAATCAGGGTAGAGAAACAGTAATGAAGTCTGCTTCCCAGGGTTTGTTCCAGTACCAGTTTTCCCACAGAATCCAATCTGTGCCTTTGCTTCTCTCAGTTCTTCTAGCCCACTGCCCTCCTTTCCATAAGTCCTGCTTTTTCATTTGTCCTTCACTTGTTTAACATCCTTGTACTGTTCTGATTTATACTTAATATACTCAGTTGAGGTAATGGGGTAATGGGGGGAAGATACAATGCTATCCACTACAAATTGCTGCACATATAGATACACACTCTGTATGCGTGTACATGTGCACATATGCAAATGTAAATGTTCAAACAAAGAAAATGTTATCTTAATGAAGGCCCTAGAAATATATTTTGAGTTCACCATTACTTATCTCTTATTAAACCTTTGCTCAATGCAATTGACTTAAGAAGTGTTTGAAAGGAAAATTTAGCAGCAAAAGACTCTTGATTGCTCATTGTTATTATAATGTATTGTTATCAACATAATAAACAGCTTACAAAGTTACTTCTCTAGTCTTTTTTTTTTTAGGAGCAAACATAAAGGGTAACTCTGAGCATTCTGTGTTCCTTTCGATCAGGGCAAGTGTTGATGGCACTCCAGTGGTACCAGGCAGCACAGTGCTCTGGAGTGTACAGACCACTGACCTGTCCAGCAGAATATATTTTTAGAACCAGCTTGTAAAGGAGCACAGCTTGCCTGGCTTGTCCGGAAGGCATGAGTTTCCATAAATGGCTTCACTTGATTTTTTTTCATTGGGCTGTAGAAACAACTCTGCTGCTGGATTTTGACAAAACACAAGCCCCTGCTTCAGGAAGGCAACTGACACTCTGAGGGGAAGTGAAAGCTGTGCCTCTCTGTTAGAAATATCCTGGTTGTTCCAGTTAGTTAGGTGGAGGACAGAGAAGACTGCATTGCAGATGAAAGACAACAGTATAATATGAATTTTGCTGCATAACATATGGTAAACATCTGGACAGTAAGATGAATGTTTCTGTTAGTGTAGCAGCATATTTCTTTTATTTTAGAGGAGAACAGGAAAAATCATGTTGCTTTCTTTAGTGATATCACAGCTTTGAGTGCATACTGTTAGCATCACTTGGGGGTCTACATGGATTTGTAATAATGCTTTTGTTTGTTTCTGATCATGTAGAAATTCATTGCTACTTGAGCATTTCTCTGCTCTTGAAATTGTAGAGGCATTAGAGAGCTTATTTTCTTCAAATTGTTTTCTGATAGAGGGTTGTGAGTTTCAGATATGATAGGGACTCATGCTTTTGGAAGATGCACAAGGATGTTTCTGCCTGAGGAGCAAGCAACTTGTAAGAAACTGTAAGAAGTAGTTGTTGAATGGGAAACTGCACTGGTTTGGTTTAATTTTCTTGTGAGGATAGCATTTTGAGTCCTGACTAAATTATTGCAGAGGAGATCCTGGGTTGTTGCTGTAATTGAGATTTTACATGAGTTTTTGCTCATTTGTCCCCTCTGATGAGTGTCACTAGATGTGGTGTGCTGATGGAGTCCTGTCACTTCACACTAGATTTATTCAGATAATGAATTTATTAATACCATTACCATAACAACAAGTAATCTGGTTGTGCTATGTATTGTACAAAGAAAAAGGAAGCAAGATAGTACAGGATTCAGATTAATGTCCAAAACTGTGCCCAGCAGCAAGAGTGCAGGAAATAAGGAAGCAGTCCTTTATGGGGTGTCTCCTGTGTGTAGGCAGCTCACAGAAGCAGGTTTGTCAAAAATGTAGAATCACAGAATTGTTTAGATTGTAAAAAGATCTCCAGAACGATCAGTTCCAACCATTAACCCAGGATTGTCAAATCCACCACTAAACCATGTCCCCAAGTGCTATTTCTACATGTCTTTCAAATACCGTCAGAGACAGTGGGCTGCACCACTTGCCTGGGTGGCCTGTTCAGTGTTTGACAACCTTTTCCGTGCAGAAATTTTTCCAAATATCCGATCTAAACATCCTCTGGTGCAGCTTGAGGCAGTTTTCTCTCATCGCTTGTTACCTGAGAGGAGAGACCAATCCCCACTTGGCTACAACCTCCTTTCAGGCATTTGCAGAGAGTGTGAAAGTCCCCCCTGAGCCTCCTTTTGTCCAGGCTGAACAACCCCAGCTCCTTCACCTGCTCCTCACCGGACTTGTTCTCTAGATGTAAAGATCATATAAAATAGATACATAAAATCCATAGAAAAACACTAAGATCTATACACAGAGCTTCTGCTTCAGCCTCTGCAATTCCAAGAAATGGATGTTTGAGTACTCAGAAGACCAAAGTCCACCAGTCATTCCTGTCTTTCTAATTACCCTCCATTTTCTGTTGCATCTTTTGTCTTTTCGTTCCACCTTCTGTTCTCTCTCCTGTGAGAGGAATGTTTTTGGCTGGCCCACTGCTGGCCCCAGTCATTTCTTGGTTATTCAGGCTTCTCAGCTGGACTTCAGCAATGAAATACATCTGGGCAGGCAGCCTTTAACACTAAGAAAGCTGCGAGTATATAGAGAACTGCAGATTATTGTGCAAGCAGTAAACGTATTCTAGACTGTGTGTAGAATTTGAAATAAAGGAGTTGTGTATGTTCAGACAATGAGCAGCCTGGCTCCATCACATCTGTAATGCCATTGCCAGCTTTGGGCTGCAGGCCATGCTTGACAGTGATGCTCTGCTGACCCAATGGATCAGCATTTCCCAATGGATCACTTCTTTCCTCAAAAGAGATGGTCCCTATCCTCTGCTCATCGTTTATGCTGTTCCTTTGATCTTCTCTAACATCACAGCAGAAATTCCTCTGAGGAGTGATGAAAGAACATATACATGACATACTACTCAGTATATTACTTAACAATATAAGGGAACACAATATAGGAACCCACATGGAACAGATTGGAATTAGTCTGGCTTAAGAGTCAAGCCATCTTTAGGTACTTTCTGAGTTTCCTTGATGTTTACTTGATTCATGCACCTCAGTGGAGATTTTTCCATTGTTGATCACCAATGGAGTGTTTTTTGCCATCTTTGATTTACAAAATATTTGAAGTTTTTCTGTGGCAGCTTATGCTCACTTATGATAACTATTAGCCTGTTGATACTACACATCCTTTTCTTCAGCTTTTTTGCAGACCTATTTAAAATAGTCCTGGGATCCACCACTGCAACCAGATCTGCAAATTCCAGGTCGAGAATACTGGATTTGGGAAAAGTAGTCTCTGGCCATATTTCTAAGCATAGCTGACATATATTCTAGTGCAATAGTAATCACAGTTAGTATTAATGGGTTTTGGATTTTAGCTTCTTCCAGATGGATTGGCAAAGGGAAATTCTGTATGCAATCAGGGTTATTATTAGTTCTGTATCCTGTTCATGGCAGTCAGAAACTGAGAGCTTTACGTAAAGGGCAATCCTCAAAATCTTTGCCTTTGCTCTTGTCATACTGTATTTTCTTATTTAAGTTATGTATCTAAGGTAATCTTAGGAGCTACAGGCCAGTATACTAACTTTTCTCACTGCTGATTCTCCCTTCTGCTCCCTCTTGCCATGGCTTATCTGCTTTTGCTTCAACAGCAAACTTCCAACTTTTTGTCCCATTACTGAGGCTTACAAATTGTCCTGAAACCCTGCAGTCTGTGTATAATCTCATAAGCAGACAGCTTCCTCCTCCTTTATTCCTTCTCCCTGCATTCTTATAAAGCTTTGGATGTATGAGTCTGATTCAGCTCACAATGGCAAATGTTTAACAACCTGCTTCTTTCACCCTTAGAAATCGTCGTAGTTCTTAACAAGTTCTTTTCTTTCTTTATGCTTTTCTTTCTGTATGAGACACTTCTGAAATTAGATACTGAAGATTTATGCAGACTTTCAAACACTGAAGACCTGCAAAGGTTACAAAGGTGGTATTTATTGGAATATATAGCGTACTAACCACAAGAAAATAAATATAGGCCAGTAGGTGTTTATTTTGCAAGTTAATGTCTTTTTAAAATTTTTTTTTTACTCTTCCTATTCACAAGCCTTAAGATTAGGGTCCCTGCTGATCTAAAGGGATTTGTATTGTTGCATAGGTTTTATTTTTCATCCATGTTCAGAGGCACTGTGAACCACAGTGCTTCTAGTAGTACAACTATCATCAGTGGCATTTCAGTAGTGCAAAAGGTGTCAACAGAAAAAGCATGCAGTTGTTTCTGAAACCAGTAACTTCCTTTTGAATGTGGATGATGAGAATCCTGAGACTGGCAGCAAGGTGCTGCAGTATTCTGTGGAAAGTGGGTAACTCACACAACAAGGATTTCACTTGTGAAAGTAGTGACCATCATTAGGACTCAGCAGTGAGAATTGTTTCAGTTTGTGAGGTGTGAATGATCAGGTGCAGTCACACAGCTACATATGCTGTTCCCATTTCAATTCTCTTATATATTATTTGCGTGTTTTAAAGTAGAAGGTATAGTGAATATATTAAAACTGTCCCCTGGAGGTAAACTCAAGAACGTCTGAGCGATCTAGGAATATCGTTACCAAAAGCCATGTCCCTACAATCAAAATGATCAGACTATTTTGGAAATCTTGCTCAGGATTCCTGTGGAAAGAGAAATAAGAAGGTACTTGGAGTTCTTTCTGAATTTTGCTCCTGTGACTTAAAAGAAACTAGAAGTACCACAAATGCCCACAGAACATCTTCTTGTAGTCTTTGCCTGAGATCTCCTTGAACAAGAGGTGGTGGTGCCAAGGTGAAGCTGAAGATGCTTTAGGCGCTTGTTGGATACCTGGCTGTCTGCTGCCAGATTCCCTTCAGCTAGGCTATAGATTTTGGCCTTGTTTCTGTAACAGAGCCAGTGCTCTTTAGAAGACTTGTGAAAACATAGCTATGGTACTTGTAGGTGGATGGATTTAGCTTTCCTTTGGTACTTTGGCTGAAATTGATCAGAATTTTAAATAGTGTATGTGGGTGCAAATGAGATAAGGAGCTGGGAATGGGGATTGAGAGTCATTGTGTTCTTACAAAACCAGGACGGAAGCAGACGATTGCATTTAAATTCTAATGTTTTGCTTTTTATTTATTCATTTTTTATCTTGGTATTTTATCTGTTGTCAATTAGAGTATTAATTTGCAGGAAGAAAATACATGATAACATCAGAAGTAGGTCAGGATTTCCATGAACATCCTTAATGTTGGTGGATTCTGTAGTGTGTGTGCTATTTGTATTGTAGTGGTCTTTGTTTATAATAAATGAGGCCCCTCATCTCTCAGAAATAAGCAATGGAAAAATTAGGATTTTTGATTTTACATACTTCATTTGGCAAGTTTCTTTCTTACTGAGCTCAGTAACATTTTAAAGACAAGGACTGAACTTGGCTGGTTAGCCTGTTACTTTTTGGAAGACAAGTGGAGAGCTTACCCAAAGGTGTAACTCATGTGATTTACTTTGGCAGACTATGATTTACCACTGAAATAATTATTAATTGCTTAATTTGGCCAAAGAAGTATTGGTGGTTTTTTTTAACGGTATCAAGACTGTTAGTGAAGATGAGCATTTTCTTATGAAGATGTTTACTAAACATACATGTAGCCCATGTTTTTGAACAGCCTTTTGATGTCTGCAGCTTTGGCATATACCCAAGAACTGTTTAGGAGGTATTAATTTATATGACTTCGAAGCTTAACCAGGAATCTTAATGAAACAAAGGCATGATGAAGTTAGTAAAGCTAATTTAGGTCTCTGAATGTAAATTTTAAATGAAGTTTTTATTGATAATAAATATACTTTGTTTCTCATTAGTCTTCTAGGCTTCAGTGGTAATATCAGTAAAATAAACATGTTTTACAAAGATTTAACATTAAAAATGCTATTAATATGACCCTTGGCACACCAGCACAATTAGATTTCAAAGTGAGCATTTAGGATGTAACAGCGATTAATGACAACCATCGAAAACAATTTTGAACTCCATCAGTTTAACTCAGGAGGGTAAACTTAATATGATAATTTATCTAGTTGAATTGTATCAGCTTAGCAGGAAAGTATGCAAATATGTGACCCTTACCTAGAATCTAAATGGATGCTGTGCTGATAGATTTATCAGTTCCATTAAAGAACTTTAGGGAACTTTGGAATTTCAGCAATTGTTCCCTTGGAGGTTGAAAACCAAACCTGATCTCATACTGGGACCATTCTGGTCTGCATATTTCCATAATTTGCCTTTGCTACTAATATGACAGCAAGACGCAAATAACTGTTTCTAATAATATCAAATGGAGTTGTGGAGGACAGCATTTTAATGTAGTAAAAGACCTCCCCGTGGGGTTGTTATTGCCACTATAGAACAGCAGTTACACAGTTGCAACAATAGTCTCTTAATTGATTCGTTTAATTAGCAAGAGATGAAGCTTGTGCTGCATCTTGTCATCTGTTATCATGGGGGCGGCTACAGAGAGAATCTCTGCATTTGTCACTCTATACAGTCAGGTTTGAGCAGAGTAAAAGGCATTGCACCTATGGAGGTGAGCACTGGTGAGAATGTTTTGTGAGTGTGCTTTCACTCAGGTTTTCAGTGTGTGGACATGTCTGCTTTAAGAGTCTGCACGGTCTCTGGGGGAGAATTTATGACAAAGCATTGTTTTACTGGGGGTAAATCTTAATCCAGCCATGCCAGGCATTTCTAACCTAAATATGCAAATCTAAGTATTATAGGAATGGTGGATTATTTGGGGCATCACTGTTGTAGACTAGATTTACTTGGAAGAAACAGGGTCAGATTAGTGAAACCAGCCATCTGCCTTGTGACTGCTTTTTCATGGCATTTTTGTCTCCAGACTAGATAAACAATGAGTTATATGAGCACATGGTCCATGGTAGGGAGCATGTGTAAAAGAGGGAGGTTTTTTGTGGTTGGTTTTCCCCAGAGTAGTTATGAATACAGATACAGTGCTTTGCCTGTTTCTGGGAGATGAAGTAATTTTTTACTGAGATCTAGTTTATTTACATTTTACGGGCATGTAAATAAATATATTTTAAAGACACGTAAATATGTTTGGAGCTTCAGTTTCATTTTTCCTCTTCTCCTTGTCTTAGCTTTGTCTTCTGTTCAAGGTTATTCTTCCTTATGGAAGGAAATATTTCTAGAGGAGGACAAGCTTCTTGTTAAATGCTAATTAAGAAAATGAAGGTTAAGTTGGCATACTTCCATTGTCATAACACTGACCTAAAATAAAGGATCTCTTACTAATCTGAAATAAATTAGAGAGGGAAGCAAGTGATTCTGTGCACGTGAAACACTTGAGATATCATCTCATGGTCTGTTTTTTAAATGACTGTGCTTTGGGGTTTTTTTTTGTTTTGTTTTGTTTTTTTGTTTTGTTTTGGTTTTTGGGGGGGGTCTTTCTGTTTGTTTTTTGTTTGTTTGGTTTTGATTTTCCACTTGTGTGCTGTAGTGTTGGACATGGCATCTAATTTTGGAATACAATGGTCCTGTCACTCTGTAGCAATATGCTGTCAGAGAAGGCATACTTTTTAGGACAATTTGAGTGAAGATTTAGCCCACTTATCATTAAAGATCCCATGGTAATTTCCACAAGGTTCTGAGATTGCTTCATATTCTGAGAGTCTTGGCCCAAGTCCACTTTGTGTAATTACCTTCTGTCTGCACAAATCCCTATTGCAATTTTAGATGTGTTTGGTATTTTTCACTTCCTGTCCTAAATAGTGAAAATATTGCTACATACTGTTCATAATTACTGTGGGTTATAGCCTAGGTTCAAATAAAGAGATTACTTAGTGAATTTTGTGTTCCAATTGTTAAAACTACGGAATATGTGACAAAGGATAAGTAAACAGTAGGATATAAATGAAATCAATCCACAAACTGATGGAATAACTAATTGTCTTGGGTTAATGGATTTTGACTGTTTCACTGCATTTTGTCTGTCTCTGAGTTAAAGTATCTCTACTGCTAGTACCATCGAGAGAAAGACCAACTCTCAGACCATGTCAGAGTTCAAACTTAAGAGACTGCATGATTCTTTGAAACAGGTCAGAAATCCGTGTGGGGCTCTAAATGCTGTTGTCGTGCGCTCATTGACTTTTACATGGATTTCATACATTTTTGTTCCCACAGCTGAAACCCTTGATTGTGTTAAGATGTGTCTCTTAACTAAAACTGGTTTCAGTTCCTCTTTCTGCATGCTTTCATGAACTCCAGAATGTATGTTCAACCACACTGTCTTTAATATGGTCCACTTCTGTGTTGTCTTGTTTGATAGAATTTATTGCCTTCTACTTGAAGCTGATGTTTTCATCACTAAAGCCTTATATTACTTTGTTGTATGCCAGGTCAATTTTTTTTCCTGATATTTCATTTCCTCTTTCTAGTAATCCTTTCTTTGTTTCTTCTGCCATATTTATCTTCTCTGTCTTTTCTCAGATTGCTTTTCTTGTGTATTTTCTGTGTCAGACTCTTTTAGACACACTTCTATTTTGGGTGTTTTTTCTTTTTTTTTTTTTTTTTTCCCCTCTAGAAAGATACATGGGTTGGGAAGAGAGATAATAGTATTAATCTGACATATTACATTAACTTTCATGTTTTTCTCTAAGTAGCATTTAGGAGAAGAATAAACTTTAGAAATATTGATATGCATCAGCAAGACGTATAGCTACTGGATTTAATATATTAGAGATAGGGAGGAATACCAGGGACTCTTGTAACACCAAAGTTGTTCCTTTGTTTATTTGTTTTCTTCATAGCATGTAAAATCTATATTTTGAAGTGCTTAACATTTTTCCCAGTGTCCATTTAAAGCTCATTGCAAATAATGGGCATTTATCATGCAGGAGCACACAGTTTATTTCACTTTTTTATGCAACTAGAGTTTCACATAAATTCTCTTTTGTGTAAAGTACATTGAAAATTATGTGAATGATGTTTTAAAGAAGAGTCTGTGCATCCCTGCTCATTTGAAGGACAGCAATCCATGCTGCTGCAAGCGCTCACCTGGTACAGATAGGCAGTCTCCATCTTTGTTTCATTCATGCTATTTGATATTTATAGTCCTTGCCCACAGCAAGGCAAAGGAAGGTGAAGGACAGAGCAGTGGTAGTAGGAAGTATCATGCTTTGTGTGACCATCTCCCTAACACCAGTCTTACGTCTTGGAGAGGTGCCATGTTGGCAGGGTGCACAGGAAGTATTCGCATAGCAAACTGTGTTATGAGCAGCAGAACCACAACAAGGTTCTTCCTGCATCTAATGGGGTTTGATCGGGGGGAGAGAAAGAGAAAAGGGAGGTCAGGGCAATGAGGATGAAAAGGAAAGGCCCACACTATTGTAAGGACAGTGAAAACAAGCTGCTGCTGTGCCAAGGACCTTCAGCATATGTGACAGAGCAGTGCTGAGTGGGCCACAGGAATGTTCGATCAAGGCCAAAAAGCCCCATGGGTGGGAAAGCTGTGGTAACGTCCTGTGTTTCCTCTCCTCCCTGCCTTAGAGCAGCTTCTCTTGACATGCCCTCAGAAGCAATTTTCACTTGCTGCTTTCTTTTACATCGGCTTTTATATGAGGAAAAACAAAGATGTTTGAGTTTTAAAATACTCACATTAGTGTTCTGTTGCAAGTTCTTTGGGCGTTCCTTGTTTTTTTTTGTGAGGGGTTTTCTGTTGTTTTGTGTTTTAGTTATAAAGGAGCTGCAGGGAAGCCTTCCCTTAGCCTTGCAAGTTCCAAGCCCACTGTTAACATTTAACAAATACTCAGCAAGCAGAACAACCCAATGTGCTTGCCGTACCTAAGCCAGAGCTGGACACTGCATCAAGAAGATCATTCTGACAGGCATTTGTTCCACAGCCTGATTTTGACACATTGACTGAGAACAAGAATACATGATAATGCAAATATCCTTGTTTATGGTATCAAATGGTAGCTTTTATGAGGCACAAACTGTACTCAGGTGTCCTGTAACGCAAAATACAACTTTTGCAAAGTTACAAAGTGTCTCAAGATGCTAGAGAAGCAGTGAATTCTCCACCCTTAAAATCATGCTGCAGGCAAAGTGAAAACACAGAACATTAATGTTTCTTAATTTATCTTCAGTAGCCAAATAGAATTGCAATGTCACACGTGGAGTAACTGTACAAACATGCTTACCCTCAGAGAGGTCAGAGATGGCTCTTATAGTCAGAGAATGTTTGAGGTTGAAGCAAACCCCCCACTCCTTCAAAGCAGGATCAGGGAGAGCAGACTTGTCAGGGCTGTGTCCAGTTGGCTTTTGAGTGTCTCTGTGAACTCTGTATCCTGACAATGTGTTCAGTAATTTGCAAATTCTTGGCTGTCCTCAGGGCACCAGCCAGTGACACAGAAGTGATGCAGATGAAGAAAAAATCAGGACAAGCAATTCCAGGTCTGTGGTAATGCTGACTGTAAAAGAGAATAATCATTCCTTGCCAGAGCTTGTGTGACTGCAGTGAGAAGTATGCAGTTGAGGAGAGGTCAGAAGCTCCATTTCTAATCTGAAAAAGACTGAACGCTTGTGGTGGAGACATAGGTATATAGCATAATGCAGTATCTAGTACTGGTATTATATTCAGGAGGAGTTTTCAAAAGCCCGTAACTGAATGATCCACCCTCAGTGGTTCATCTGCTGAGACCCTGCATTAGCAGTGGTGAATTTTAAGTCCAAGACTGATCCATTTGTATTCTTCTCAGGTGGCTGTCAGAGCTGCAGTAGCTCCTCCACCTTTGCGCCAGTTCTTGAAGCATTTTTGAAACCCCTGTGGTGTTTGTGGTGTTTTGGCTTTGGTCATGTGACGGTTGGTACTAATTGGTTCCAAAACCATTTTCAGCACCATGAGACTGCTGGGAGGCCCCTCCAGCTGTAGAGAAAACAAACTGCTATTCTGCTTCTGATTGTCTTCTTGGTTGTGGTTCACAAAGTCCACTCCTGTTCTGCTAGAATTACATTTGAACTGGCATCAGTAACATGAGAGATGTAACAATTTACCTGAAACAGGTAGTTAGCCTCACGTTACTGACAGCTCTGTTGAAACTGGGCACTGGCTGCCAAAGAATTTGGATGTGCTGGGGTTGGAGAATAGGCACCCCAATAGCTTGTTGTTGAGTGGCGGTAGGGGGGTCTGAGCCAAGCTGACTTCCTTGGGCTTCAGGGAAGCAGGGTGGACTCCTGTTACCATAGATTCCCTGCAGTGCCTTTCTGGGGAGGGAGGGATGGTGAGAAGATGTATTAAGGCAACTACTTGAGGTTGTAGTGGAGATATCAGGTTGTTGGAACTCATTTTCTGTATATAAATTTTGATGAGCAGAGTAAAAAAGCATGCGAGATGGAAGTCAGGCTGAAGGCTACGATTTCCACCAATTCTCATGTATGACAGTGTGAGATGTCTAGCATGAGCAAGTCAGATGCTTGGTTTTATGCACAGACTGCAAACTGAATGGCATATATTAGTTTTTGGCTTCACTGCAGACTGTAATACTCCAGGCCATTGTGGCTTCTCAACAGCAGGAGACAGCAGCAGAGAAGTTCCCCTGCAGAAAAACTTTGTACAAATGCAGCTGCTTCTTAGGAAACTCCCTGCCACAAGCATGCTCAGTGTAGGCCTAAGAGCCTTTGCAGTGACTGGAGTGTACATCGCTCTCTTGTGCCTGAACTAGAGCCACCTCTCAGTACCTAAAGGATTTGTCTGTGCCTGATAGCACAGACCTAGACCTCCAGGGCAGAGTAAGCCAGTGCTGTGCAGCCCTCCTGAGCTCAGCCTGGAAGTGCGTGTGTTTTGGTTTCGATCCATTTTTCATTTCGTGTCAGAATTTCCTTATGTAATATACAGCTAAAAGTGATTTTCAAGTACTTTGGCTTCATTGTGTTTTTGTTTCCATAAAAGCACCCCCATGCTTTTATGTTTGAAGGCTCCATTAATGTCCATAACAAAGAGAGAGTAACACAGATGGCAAACATTTTTACCACAGAACACCAGCAGTGAACACCGTATCACTGATTTAGGAGTCTCTGTACTGTGCTTGCTCAGCTGTACATAATCACTCTCATTTCCTTCCCTTGGGTTTCTGGCCAGCTTAGGGAGACTTTCCTGACGTGCTCAGTGAAGTCTCCCTGGCACTGCAGGGCTATTGCTCAGTTCTTGTATGTGTCTCTTTGCAAGAAGCTCCACACTGGAGCATTTTTCTGGCATGTTCTCTGGTTTTCAGAAATGTATTTTCACCAAATGTACAAGGCTAAAATTAAAATTCTTTTGTGTGAGGACAATATCTGCCTTAGCTGCCAGGCAGCCTTAGTGCATTTGAATGCCTCCCTGATACAAAAGATAATAAACCTTTGGGAACTGTGATTAGCCCTGCTAGGGTTTTGTGGGATAGTTGCCATGGTAGAAGCTAGTGAACATTTGGTACAAAGCAATAACATTCTTAAAGTTTCAATTTTCATTCTGGGAATGCTGATAGAAAGATGAATGCTATGAATAAGGGTTGTTGGTTCTCTGTAGTAGTTCAAATAAAACTGTAAAAAAGTAATTTGGTTTGATGCAGCATTTTACCAAGCCAACTGGCTGAGAGGTTCTTAGGTTCTCTTCCTTTTCACTTTTCTTTGTACAAACAAAATAGCAAATGTAGGCTCTGTCTATCAAAAATGCATGTAGCCTTTCTTTTGTACTTAGATGAGAGAGATAAAATCAAACTAAAATTTCACATTAGCATTCTGCTTGTAAAATAAAACAGTGTCCTTTGGGCCAAAGGAGTTTTTTTTTTTCAGAACAAGCATGCACTACAGTCTGTGTAGTGGTGGCCCATTTTGGTGACTTGTTTACTAGTGTGCCTTTCATATCCAAATTCTTGGCTACAGACAAAGCTTTCAAATACTTTTTGTCAGAAAAAGAAAATGAAAATTGTCTGAAATTGGAGCCAAGTTCACATTCTCTGGAGTACCATTTCAGCCTTTGGGAGGACTGTCTAGTGCAGAGTAACTGAAAACTTGAGCTAGGTTTGTTTGAACAATCTAAACTTAAAGAAGAGACAGCAAAACAAATAGTTTTTAATTCCTGTGCTTTTTTATATTTACACTGGCAGTGGTGTCTTCCTCAGATAAAACGTTTTGATATTAAGCAGTTCCTCTAATTTTACTGGGCTCTGTTTCTTTTTATGGTAACACACACTGTGCAGGAAGGTCATTATATGGGAGAAAAAAGCTGTCAGCATAAAAGAGAAAGTTAACATTGCACATGTCTTTGTTTATGGGGTTCTTGGAATGTGCTGTGGCTTGAGCCAAATGATGGCTTAAACTGTTCTTTTTAATATGCTGGATGGCCCCTCCCTGTGTTCTGCCAGTAACAGGTACTCCACCTTGCAAGTACAAATTGTAAAATTATCTGTGAACTCATCTCAGATGTTTCCTTTGTATGTTGCTAGTAATTACTTTAGAGACCATTTAAATTTTTCCTAAAGGTTGGTGGATTGTGGTTGTGCTTGCCTTCAATTAATCCAACTGTGTGTGCTGAGAACATTGACATAAATAATTGAAACGTGTACTGGTTGCATATGCAAAATCCGTCTAGGTTTGTGCCAGTTTGTGTTGCCTGATGACCATACATCACAGGGAGCCTTGCAAACTGCATTGGTGATTTTTGTCTCATTTAGTATTGCATTAACATCTGTGGCACAAATGGCCATTTATCACTTGGTAGTTTTGTTTGAATTCCAGAAGGAAGATGAAAGAAAATGCAGCTACTCTACATTTTTTTACTTCCATTCCTCAACAAGTTTCATGTCTAAGGTTAAATGAGGGCAAGGGGGTAAAAACACTGAGTAACTTTCAGGTTACACAAGCAGCAATAAATTCTTTAATTTCTTACCTTAATAAAAGGTGAATAAAACCTTGTCTTTTCTAAGCCAAAACTACTTGGTTTCATCTTGAAATGAGGTTTCCTCATAAAATGACATTAGGCTGATCAGATGTTAACCATCTTAGGGATTCCTGTTGAACCAGTCCTGCACAGGAGTGAGGAAGGAGCCCTGATGACATGGAACATAAGAGATCAAATCAACAATTAAAGGATAATAGTGAATTGGAAAGGAAAGGGAAGATGACTAGCCAGGAAGGATTAGCCTGAGTCAGGAACAAATTTCCTGAAATTACTCAAGCCAGGTGCTTAAAGGGAGGTGGGTTATTCTCTTAAGGAGCAATTTTTCAGGAGTGTGTGAGCCAGCTACAAGCAGGTCTGAAAGGCCATAGAGGAAAAAACTCCATTGGGGAAGAGAAGGATACTGCCTCATAGGGTCAGAGAGAAATCAGTGGACTCCTGAAAGATAGTAAGACTTCTGCTCTTCCCCGTGAGAGGCAATGTGCATTGTTCTATGAAGGAGGTTAATGTGCTAGCCCACTGACCTTTTCCAGTGGGGAAAAAGGAGTGTTTAAGGAGCTAATATACATATTTTCAGTGTGATTTCTTTGTATAATATCAGTAGATATTGAAGTCAAGACTTACTGAAAGGAAAACAACCGATACAAACTGTGACAGGTTTCAAAGGGAAAACCAGCATCTTTTATTAGACCAACCAATGAGGTTGTGAGGAAGAAAGGCAACACCTAAGTTCACAGCCTGTTCCTTGCTGCAGCTTCAGTGGGAAAGGGGGATAAAGATTTGTCTGAGATGTTTTCACAGGCTCCATCCCTGTACTTTGATTTTTGGGAAGCTGGAACGAGGGCAAATCAAATATGGGCACGGGTGACATGAGGACTTTGAGTTTCTGCTCTGAACACTTGGTGTACCAACTGTCAGTGCAGTATCAGCATTGTTTCATGAAATGGCCCAGCATTAACAGGTATCTATTATATCTACCCATGTTCAAACATTACAGCTACCTGTGTTTCTTTTTATTAAAATATTCTCAGATTGATTTTGTGCGCTCAACTGTATGCATGCCAGCCCCGTGAATAAAAATGAGGATTTGGTTTTCTCATTTTCAATGTGTTTCATTACACTGGATTCCTTTACAAGCCAAGCTGGTATTTGTTTGACTGAATTCATCTTGGAGTTATATGAGAATGGACACCTCAAATGCTAATATCTGATTTTTATACACACTATAACATCTGCACTATTTTTTGTGGGGATTAGGATTCTATGGGCAGTGGTTTTGTTCAGGAGCAATTACATTAGTGTTCAGTAAACCTGAGATTGTATATTTTACTATTAATAAAATATTTGTCAAAGGATTACCCATTAAACACTTCTTGCACTTAAAGGAAGAAGGGAGATATTATTTGGATGTCAGAGATTTCACCAGACTATCTTCTGGCCTCAGTCTAAAGAAAAGGAGGGAGACCTGCAAACACCAAGCATCTAAAATTCCAGTGTATTTTATTGGACAAGGAAACTTTATGTTTTAAAAAATGTACTTTGAATGATTTCCAAAATATATTGTTGGATTCAAAGTTGTGAAATGTAATTGCTTTTACATCCTGACAGAGCCACAGGATCTGGAGTGGCTTAAGAATAGTGAAGACCGAAGGCCAGGTTTTCAGAGGCAGCTTAGTCTCACTAAAATTCATGTATGTTAGGCACTTAAATGCCTTTGAAATCTGACTCTGAGCCCATAGTTTTTGTTGCTGTTAATACACTGGACATTTCTTTATGCCAGCCCTTCGGTTCAACTCAAGGAACAGGAGAGGGATTTCCTGTGTCGGTGAGCAACGTGCTGTTTAGCACTGGAGCTAACCCCAAGTACAGGGCTGGGCAGTGCTGCTCTGGGACTCACTCTACATTAATATTACTCTTGTAGAAGTCAAAGTTTAATTGCTGATGCGACATTTGACTCCATTCTACAAATAAGTTCTGAAGTAAGGAGGATGTCAAAGAACAATTTCCCCTTCCCTCCCCCCCACTTTTTCTTTTTCTCCTGGGTTTCAGTGTTCCTCCCAAGACTTATTTTGAGAGAGTAATATATATCCTAGCAACATGGACATCACTGTTCTGAGCTCGTTGTGTAGTCATAGTTGTATGGCTAATAATACTATGCTGTCTTTAAAGGAAGGAGCAGTCTTAGAGAGTCAGGCTGGAAAATAGCTAAAAAGTATAATTTTTTCCCCATCAAATTATAAACCTGTGCTGTGCTTGCTGAAAGCACATAATGAGTAGAAAGTGAGCACTAATCTATTTGGCTCTGTCTGAACCTTCATATTTCTATTTATCTCAGTGGGAGTTTTTAATATTCTACTGATGTTATTTTATGTTTTGCTGACTTTCAGGTTGAGATATTGTCACTTAGAATCATGTTGACTGCCTGAATGCAAAATCAGACCTTGTGAGAATTAATAAAATCATCCTAATTTGGACCTTGGAGATGTCACTAGCTGATATAAATGGTGTCCAAAAATGATGTAATGAGCTGGTTTTGCCATTATTTCAAGGTTCCTTTTCACACACTTGAAAGGGTTTTGCAAAGGTATATGCATATTAAAGATGAGATTCTGCTTACATTATTGGGAAAGTATCTCTAATTGATGTAAGCAACAGCACTAAATGCATGAATGAAACTTCTTTCCAGTTGCTACTTTATTAATTGCAAATTACTTTTGCCTGATCCCCAATTTGCCCTCTGATTTTCCCTGGATGCCTGCCTCCTTCCTACCACAGTTCCAGACTGTGGTTATTGAACATGCAGTGGCTTTGCAGCTGATTTAGTGAGGACTGCAAAAAAGTTGTAAAGATGAGCAAAACTTGATGTAGAGTTTTGCCACATGAGGACACATCCCACTGATTGTGGTGTTGAAGTATAGAATGTGCAGTGGTGAAGAATACAATATATGAGCTAAGTAAACTGCAGCTCTTATTGGCAGTTCCATGCATGGCTTGAAAATGCTTTTTGAAGTAACACTAAAAAAACCATTTCATTTATAACAAAACCGGAAACACAAAAAAGGAAAAGATTAATTCAGCATTGTAAAATTAAAATATATTAAAATCTGCTATGTAAATACAACATTTAGTTATTTTGTAGTGAAACTTAATTGAATGATCTTAGAGAAATAGTGGAAACCTTTTATTAATACCTTCATCTTATCCATCAAGTTCCTTATTCACTTTGTGCCTGTGCTGCCAGATGGTGAGTTGAAATCCAGACTCAGATATAAACGCTTGGTAGAAATGAGGGAATTGGGAATGAGATTCAGCCCTCCTTGGAAGTGTGAGGACAGAGTGGAAAGACTTTCAGACAGGAAGAGTCCTGGGGAAACAAGAGCCTACTACCACCTCCTCCTCCCTTTGATTCGATCTTAGTGAATTTTGAAGTGAAGCAGCTTCAAGGGAACTGCAGTGTTTTAATGTTATGGCTGTTTTAGAAATGACTCAAAATAAATCTGCAATTTCTCCAAATAACTTACAAGGCTTTTAAAAAGATTTAGGGATGGAACCACTGAAGTTGTCCATACTGAAGAGTGATCCCAAACTATCAGCTTCACCTTAGAGCTGATAGAGAGGTTGTTGACACATTTAAGGCCCTTAGAAAAGTGCTACAGTGAATGATTCATCGTGGCCTTATCCTTGAATTAACTTAAAATA
Source organism: Hylia prasina (assembly GCA_013397195.1). Classification (NCBI taxonomy): domain Eukaryota; kingdom Metazoa; phylum Chordata; class Aves; order Passeriformes; family Sylviidae; genus Hylia; species Hylia prasina. The sequence continues at coordinate 1,093,943 of VYXD01014089.1, read as the reverse complement.
CTGACGTGCTTTTATGAGCTGAGATCTGTACAGGCATTTTTACCTTGGTCCATCATTTCACTGCATTTTTTATTGCTTTTTTGCCCACTCAAAACCTGTTTGAATTAGTTCATGAAAAGGAAGAGAGGACAAAGCCTCCAGTTCATGTACTGCTTTTCTCAGTAGTTTCCATGTGACTAAGGATTCATAAGTAGAATTAAATAATTTCATAAATAGAATTATGAATGCCCAAGGAACCTTTTTTCATTTGTAACAGTTTACATTCAGAGCATTTCAGTTCCATAGAAAGTCTATAAAATCACCAGCAAATTATGAGCTTACACTCTGGTTTTCTCACCAGAGAGAATCCTACTCCAAGTTCTCCAGTTCTTCAGTGGTTGCCACAGATACAAATTTTACAAGTGTGTGTCATTTGTCCATCTTCTTGCTGCTGTGTCCTTATGGTAGAGGCAGTAACATGGCTAAAGGCAACCTATCATCTTCCAATAGTAAGAAAACTGATTAAAGAATGGATTCTTTATTCTTCAAAAGTCAGGACTGTGGCATTGAATAAGCCCACCAAATTTCAGCTTAGGCTGGCAGGAATACAAAATATTTGTATGCAGCACAGATAGATTAAGGCTGGTTGGTGGTGGCACACTTCAAGTGGGAGGGATCTAGACCACTTCTATAGACAAGAAGGCATTTCAGTGGAGGCTAAAAAAACCCAAAGAAAGTTCTTATATGCTCTTCAAAAATTCTTTATAGGTGTTTCTGGAATGTGAAATTGGTTCAAGCATGGTGGTAATAACATCAAGGTCGTGGGTTCAATCACCATGTGAGGGTTGGACTTAATGATCCATGTGAGCTCCTTGCAACTCAGAATACACTGCGATTCTGTGAAGTACAAAAATATTATATGTAATAGGAATATATTGTCAGATGGACAAATGTCTAAGAGATGGAGAAGAAGATTATTCAAAATTCTTAGTGCTAGGTCATCACTTGTATGTTTGCCAGGTTGTACTTGATGTCACAAGGCAGAACAAATCGAGAAAATGTGCCTACTCAAAGAAAAGTGGCTTGTTTTGCATGAAAAAGGGCTGGGTCTGCCCCTTAGGTAAGAAATTAGTCAGGAGTCATGTGTTGTGATTTTGTGCTTACATTTTCAGATGTGATAGATTCCTCTTGCATGCATGCAAATCAGTGGAAATTGCAAATTCTTCCATCTTTCAGGAATCAAGGTATCAACACTTCTCCACTGTCTCATAGTTGGAGTAAACTATTTCTCTCAGTAGAGAACTGTTAAAACCTTTTCTAATATGATTTTGTCTGCAGCTTGCCAGTGACATCTTTACTATGCAGGCATGCATGGTAGCCCAGTGGGAGTTTCAGTTCACTTCCGATTTTTTCCCAGGCTTTGGCCAGGGAATTTCTCAGGCTCAGACAGTTCTGAGCATTTGTTTCAGACCACTCCTCTTCTTCACTGCACATCAGTGTCAGATTTCCAAAGATGCAAATACAGCACAGTGTGTGACAGTTCTGTCTCTCTAGCCCAAATACATTTATTTGAAAAGGCAACTCTCTGTGTCTGGTTTTGAAACTTCCAATGATACTACAGTGATGCTATAGAGATAAATTAGTTCTTTCAACAACAGAGGGGGAGATGAATGTTTTAATCATAAGAACAAAGAAAAAACACGTGCATTCATTAGTAACAGGGTTAATGGGGAGAATTTACTTTTTTTAATTAAAAAATGAAAAATTAAGTCCTACTGTTAGCTTGTTTCTTTTTTAAATTATCTCTTTGCATCATTACTTATTAATCAATACTATTTTTCTGTGCACAGGGAACTTATTTATTGTATTTATATAACATTGCCTGATGAACAGGGTGGCTGCTTACAGTGCAGTGATATTGAAGTAGTTTAAGTTATAAATATTTTTAATGATCCTGTTGTTGATGGATGGATTATTCCTCTCAGCAAAGGCAAAGGCATACCCAAGTAGTTTAAGAGAACAATTTGAGTGTCAGTTTCACAAGTGAAAAAAATGCAAAAAGGAAAAGGAAGCAATTCATTCACAACGGGACATGGTGCAGAGGAGGATAACCTGCCTTCAAAGATTTTTGTTTCGAGTATTATAATGTTTAATAAATAGTTTACTTCAAAGGGCTTTGCTGGAGAAAAAAAAATAAAATAAGCAGCTTTCCTGCTATTCTTGTTCACTGGTCCAGTGTTGCTATAAGTAGCTCATATCCTGTCCTCTGTGGTCTCAGGTGGTTAGCTTTTGTTTGGGAAACTGAAGCTTCAACCAAAAGAGCTGTGCCTACCAGTTAAATTATTAGGTAGTTGACAATATGTCTTGCAAATCAATGGAACTCATTGTGGAACTTGGCGGGGTGACTTTGGCAGGGGAGGAGGGGTCTTGGTATTATTTTGGGTGATGAGCAAAGGCAACAGATCAGATCATGTAAAAATAGAAGTTGCTAAGAAAGGCATCCAAAGTAAGGTTCTACACTTTCATCTGCCCCCACCACACACTTTTTTTCAAGCATTGTTAAACTTTCATAGAGTACAAGATATATTGGGAGGTCATTTGATCTGTTCTCAGTGTCATGATTAGCTATAACAAACCCCATTCTTATTTGAAGTTTTTTTGACATGTTTTGTATCCATTTCAGTATTTCTGTATTGTTTTATTTCTGCTAAACGTTGTACTTTGTGTTCTTGTTCCATCAAGTTAAGAAATGACTCAAGGTTTAAAGGAAAAGGCTTAAGTGTTTCCCTAATAATAATAATAACCTTAGGCTTTCTAGTTCTGGGCATATGAACTAAGCTGCTGTTTTCTTCCATTGTTTTTAATTCTGAGTTGTTTTAAATCATTTAGGGAGTAGTAGTATGTTGCTATCATTGTTCTAAAGCCTCATGGGGATGAGGCACTTGCTGGGGGATGTTTCAGACATGTTCTCCTGCCCAGATTTCAATGTCTTCCCTATGAAATATCCTGTATTTCCAACCATGACAACTACAAGCCAATGAAATAAGAAATAGTCTACTCATGTGATTTTTGTGAGGAAGAAGTTTTTGTCAGTAAGGATTGATGGGGTAAGTAGGAGAAGTCTGAGTACAAGGACAAACAAGTTCTCCAGAAATAAGATACCATAATCACCTATAAGGAGAGCCTCAGACATGCAAAACACAGACTTTCTCCAAGACCAAGTAAGTAAGGTGTAACACTGAGCTCTCTCAATGTCTGCTTTTCTATTCAGTAATGTATGATCTACAGTAACACCCTTAGTTACTCTGGCTGGAGGAAAGTTGGCTTTACCAAATAATCCACATACAGAAAATAAAAGTGATTCTGAGGATATTTTAGAATTTCACCTCTGATTCTTTTGGATGTTTATTATTGATCGTGTATTTTGTCTGTCATCATCTGATGACTGTGAAATAATTAGTCCTCAGAACATGTTGAGTAAGTGTAATTGCTGCAAATCAACCCTTGTTCAACTTACAGCTAATGAATAACTACCACAGACTAATCAGTGCTATAATGGTAGTTAGTAAAGCAGATAAAATAACTGGAAATTAAAATTATTAAACTTGCCTGTTTGGTATTCCATGTTGAGCAGTGAGTAAATGATGAATCAGAAATCATACAGGGTTTAGTTGTGTATTTATGCCACTTGGACAAATCCACTGCACTTCAGATAGTAGTTTTGAAGGGAGAGGACATGCACTGTTGTGGTGACCAGGGCTGCCAAAAAGTTTAAGGATTGTGCCTTGTATCACCAAGTGCCCTTTCATCCCTGTTCTCCTTTACCACCTGTGCACATGCTCACATTCTGCCAAGTTCTTGTCCCACTCCTACAGGCTCTTCCTTACTCCAAAGCTATGTTGAAATTTTGGGTGTGGGCCTTGTGGATGAACCCTTTTCTGCTGCCTCCACAGCCCTGGGTTTTCCACATCTCCAGGTCCACTAATGGCTTCCTCTGGATAAATGCCTGCTGGAAATTAAGAACCTATTTTTCTTTTGTCTTTTGTCTTAAGCAAACTCAAGTCCCATGGAGGGAAGACATGAAACTCCTTCCCAGTCATCCACCAACAAATCTATGACACAGTTACTTGCCTCATTTCTATATTTTTACAGAAGGGCCTTTTGTGAATGCTTTTCCCATTATCCCGCTATGAAAAGAGCTATATACCTGTGCTTTCTTTTCAAGTAGAGTGCAGTTCTATTTTTCTGTCATGATCTTTTGCTACTGTTTCCTGACTAAGGGACAGCATTTTTCAGAACAGAAAAAAATAACAGTCTGATTTAGACCTGTCCTAATGGAAATGACCAAATATTAGACATTGCAATTGGAGATTGGTCAATAGAGAAAATCAGGTACTTGCAGGAATGATTCTCTTCCTTGTGCTTCTCTCTTTGGTCTGTAAAGGGGTGGAAGTTTTCTTGTTCAAACTTTGATGTGTAACTTCCATATGTGTAATGTATCCCAGACACCTATAGGAATCTGACACAGGGCCTACAGGTGTGCTGTGGTTTTCTAGAGCAACACCCAGAACCCAGACAGGACACCTTAAAGCATCCCAAATGTCAATGGCACTTGAACTTCACCCCTAAAACTGAGATGTTATAGAATGTTTCTCTTCAAGTCTGGAATTTACTGGGAGCCTTACCAGCAGAATTTCTTTTTACTGTGTGATGTACTATCTAATACCTTAACTGAATAACAAAACTTCCTTTAGAATACCTTTCAAATGTATGAGAACAAGAGAAAGCCTTGTTTTGTTCCATATTTCATGTTGCTGATCATAATAAACTCCCTTCCACTTAACCCCTCCTGCCCAATACATTCTTTCCTGTGCAAGAGGAAGACTCACAGCTGTAAGATAAAAGGTTTTATAAATCTCAAAATAGAAATAAATTCTTACATGTATATCTACTTAAGCAAATGTATAAATATAATTTGTACATACACACTGGATTTTTGTGCGTATGTCATAAATAATGTTGTTTACACAGATTGAATTTAGGTATAAGAAAACATTTTAATGTAGATAGGAATGCATCAGATGATGTTTACACTTTGTGTGTTTAGGTAGTATGGTTCTGCATGTGATAAAGATGCTTAGTTAGCTCCCCCCCACCTGTAACTTTGTTGATGTGAATGTTAAATAAATTAGTGAAATTATGAAGCAAATTAATAACTGGTATTTCAAATTTAAAAGTCAAACATTGGGAACATGAGGCTGGGAGGAATAGGAACAAAAAGAAAAACAAGCAAAGATAAAATATTCTTTGGTGGTGATTGTTGACTCCTATACTAAATTGCCTTACTGCCTCACTGTCAAACCTTTTTGACAAAAAAAGTTTTGTGGACTCCAGCAGTTGCAGTAGCTCTCTGCATTTTACATATGCTGTGTTGAGTATTTTTCATCATCATGGGCACCTGAAAGTGAACTATGGAAATTTCTCTTCTGCTTGTGGTTTAATATTACACAGGAAATAATATAAAGCATAGATTGTTAATTGCAGTTCAGCTTTATATTTATTCTGTGAAGCTAGATATAGCATTTGTTCTATTTTTGTGAGAGTTGTGGGAGATGATAGTTGTCACAAGGATGTCTTTATGAAACACAGGTAAAAGGCAGGAAATATGGATGATACATACTGGCTTGCTGTATTTTTTGCAAGCAAATAGCAAAACTGATAGATTTTTTTTTTTTAAGGAAAAGAGCTACTCTAGATTTTCAGGAATTCACAGTTTTTTCAAGGAAGGCAACTTAAGTCTTAGAACATATGTATAAAAAAAGCTGTGAAGTTGTTGATTTCTGAAAGATGTGAGCTGTAAAGATTGTTTATACTTAAAATCACTATTCTCTCTCTCTCTCTCTCTCTCTCTCTCCATCAATATATATAAATGTTCCAGTGTTACTCGAAAGCATTCTGGTTTTGTTTTCCAGGATCTTATGTAAAGAATATCTGGATATTAAATTGGTAGTAAAGCATGTGCTCAAGTGTGCTATGGAACTAAGCTTTTCTTCAATGGACTTCCTAGAATTTTCTATAAGTAAAAGCAGGATTGCTCAATATGTATAAAGGTGGAGGAGGTGGCTAGAAAGAAGTGATACCTTCCTAGCTGGGAAAATGACTGCTGCATCATGACTTCAGTGTGGTGCAAACTAGGTTGAGTTAATCTAGAAAAAATGGGGACTGCCTTAAAAAGATTAAAAGCTGAAGGATTGTGGGGGTTCAAAGATATGGTCTGTAAGGGAGAAAGAGCAACCAGAAGACTAGATCCCACTGAAAGGGTATGGTCACAGACACCCTTATCTCTAATGTCTTCTAAAATCTTCTTTTTTCACATTTTAGTCTAAGTAGCTGTAAACAAAATGACTTTGTCAAAGTCTCTATTTTTAGTTGATTTTGAAGTTAACAGAGTTGTTTTGTCAATCTCATTGACATTAGCTTTGTTTTCAATGTATGCAATATAACTTTAAATGAATCTTAGCTTATATTAACTGATATTACATTCATATTTTCTTTTCTAAATGAAAAATATTGTCTTTGGATATCCTCCCTAGAATAAAATGTTTCTTCTTACTCTCTTTTGAACAAAACAAATTGATATTTATGCAATGTGCCCTTCAAAATACAGAGTTGTATTTCACATGATACTCATAGGATGCTCAAGAGTTCAAACATACATATTTTTCAAGAAATGCTGAGAATCTTTAATATTTCTTTCTTGAGGTTTCCTTTTTTTTTCTGTTGGCTACCTCATGTGGCATAACCTTGGCAGAAGTTCAGTGTTGTTCAATGTGCAGTGGTGTTGCATGGTCATTTTTCAGACTGCTACTGTACAGATGCTGCCTATTAAATTCAGATTCTCCTTATATGAAACCTAAAAGAAGAAGTAAAAAGACAAAACTCAGCTTTCACTTTAGTTACAATTCAGTCACATACAAGAAAACTCACATTTCTGGGTATTGATTGTGTTCATTTACCACAGGAAAGTGCATTCATTGATAACTACCTGCTGGTATTGAATCAATTGTATGTGAAACACGGGGCATTATTGTCAGGCAGGGTAAATAATATTGATTCTATTTTAAAATGAATACAGCGTAGGAGATATTAATTTGATTCTATGAAGTCATTAAATTATGTTCTATCAACTATATAAACAGTGAAGGTCATGTAGTGTGATATCATGAGGCAAGTTACAGCTGCAAGTTTTAGCAAGGTTTCCCCTCCATAACTGCAGCAGAGACATTTTAGTTTTGTTTTGCATTTAAAGGGGGAAGAGAAATCCAATGCCTGTAATCAATGTTAAGGTAGGATCCCAACTGGTACCAAGTCCTCTGACCCTCCTTAAGTGGAACTACAGTCTTAACTGACTGCAGCAAACCAGGCCCTTGGTCATGCAGTAGGTCAGCAGTCTTTGAAGCTTCAAATATTACTGTGACTATGGACTCTGTAGTCAAAAGTCCTTATCTTCCAAAATGAGCAAACAATCAGAAATAGGAGAAGGGAGTTGTGTTGATTGATCATCTTTGAAGCCATTGGCTCCATGAAAGAATAGCAAGGAAGGACAAGTGCAATAGCTCAACTACCACAACCATGAGTCAACCATGAAGATGTCTTTGGATTGCTCTTGCATGTATTCCCTTCTAATGACAATAAACTGTCTTACAGAAAGCATGTTAAGCAGCAGCAGCTAAAGCACTGAAACTGGGAAACATAGAACCTTTTTGTGGATTACAGCTGACCATACAACTGAGATTTAGTCGCTGATCATGTACCTCAAACATTGTCTTCATAATCTGCACAGTGATCTTGAAGACTTCATATATGAGCAAATAAGTTACCAGTTATCACATAACCATATGAAGAGAGCAGGAGGTACAGAGAATTCTGCCAGGACTCTGTGACCCTTGTCTCATTTCAGGTATTTAGTAACAAATAACTTGCAACCAAGCTGTAGCTTGGTTGAACAGGTGTCTAGAATTTGATATTTGGAAACAGTATTATGCCAAAGAGTTGGAGCAATAAAAAGAGTTGTCTGTATATGGAAAAGGGGTGGAGGATGTGAGCCACAGGACTGTAATTGGTGGATACAATTACATCATGAGTGGAATTTGTCTGTAGAAAGTAATCCATAGAGAAATGAAGGTAGATAGATAATTGTCACTAATCACTGTTACAGAAATAAAATTAAAAAAATCTGTGTGATACACTTCTTTGACAACAGTATCTCAGTATCATGTATACAGAGGTCTTTAAGCACCAGGCTTAAAGCTTCAGAGCAGTTCAAGTGCCCATTTTGGCACCTGCAGCAGGATTCAAGTGCAATTTATGTGTATGAGTCCAAGAAAGTGATCCAGGAGGTTTAGGATCCAGTAACCTTCTGAGTCTCTTCAGGACACCTAAAATAGGTTTAACAGCTGTCCAACTAAAGGCACCTGTGTCTTCTCAGCAGCCCTGCTCTGCAGAACTGGATATCAAATCACTTATCCTTCCTGTGCTGCTAAAACAAAGTATTTGAGTACAACTCAAGTCTCCTGAGAGAACATTCTTTGGAAAACATCTGGCATGGATGGGCAGAATTGAGTTCAAGCCAAAACCTAGCAGCTGTGGCCACACTGATGAAAATTCATAGCAGTAAAAGGCAGAGGTGGTCACTTTTTGCAGCTCCTCTTGCTGCTGAGAGAACTTGTCCACAAGACTGTGAGTGGGAGTTCTGTGCTAAGTTCCATATGACAGAATTAAAATTTGCTCCATCCTTGCAGCATGTCGTAATTGCCAAGTCTTAGAGAGATAGAGGGAGAAACCCCGTGCTTGACACATTCTATGGGGAAAGCAAATTTTGATCCTCATTTTCAGGATTTCCCAGGTCAGACCAGGTAGCTGGGCAAAATGCAGTGTTCTCCTCTTCCCAGCTGAGTTCCCCAGCCTTTAAGCCACATAACTAGTTTTGTTCTTCCCTGGTTTTCCCTTCCTGAATGCATAACTGCCTGCCTTACACAGCAGCAGTGGTCTTCACTGAGCACCTTGTAGTCAAATTTGTAAATACTTTAATTATTGAGTCTATTTTGAAGTATAGAGTGCTGAGCTGCATCTTGACTGCCCTTTCACCACTCTGTTTGGTGTGTTGCAGATTCCACCTGCTGATGAAAGCACCCATTTATTAGCCAGACCAGTATTGCATTGTCAGCCAAATTTTAGCCATGTTGGATATAGTTAAAATTTGAAGAAAACAAAATTTTTTGCAATGTGCCTCACTTAAAAATTTATTAGTGAATAACGTTAGAAGAGTGATCTGTTAAACTTTGATCTTATCCCACTGTGAAATGTCCTCAGTTCTATTTTTTTGCAGATTCGACAGACAAACTGGGAAGCTTTAAAACTTCCAGATAACCAGCATGTTTCTTCCTAATGTTATACTGAGTAGTGAGAGTATTGTGATGGATAAAATCAGTGCTAATTATTTCTAGCCTTAAAACCCTTTCCTTCACTTCATCCTATGTTACTCTACACAGCAATACTCAGGAATTTGCCTTTCTCAGCAGCATTCTTTGTTGTTTGGGGTTCCTTTTCCTTTTCCCAGACTAGGTTTATATAATTATTGATACGCAGACTCCTGTTGCTATTTATGCCAAGTGTGATGAACTGGTACATTGAAAATAGGTATCTAACTATGGATGTGTTACCTTACTATATTATTGCTGCTAAAATTCTTTCCAGTTGACTGGTTTTTACCTTGTACCTAGTGGATCATTCCTAGTCTCCAAGAGTAGAGAAATTCACTGATTAACAACAGACTTAAGAAGGAGTTCAAACATCTTATGAATAGTGTTTTTGGTTTTTTTGAAACAAAGTACAGCAGTTAAAAAAATGCAACAAAGTTTTCTAGTGATTGAAATAAGTACACTGCAAGTTGCATTTCACTTTTTAAACCAGCAGGGATATTAGCCCGGTGACCCTGGAAAACAGTTTTTGGATCTAAACCAGTGGTAGCTCCAAGTGTAATACTCCAGATCTATTGTAGGTTGTCTGAGCAATCATTCTGTTGGATTACACTCAGAAAAGTGCTGGTGTGAGGAATAAACATAGTTTAGAAACATAATAAGATAGAACAGAATGTGTAAAATCTGGGCACCCTGGCCTGGTGGGAGGAAACTCTGCCCATGGCAGGGGACTGGAACTAGATGATCTTTAAGGTCTCTTCAAAACTAAACCATTCTATGATTCTATGAAAATGCGTCTCTAAAAAAAAAAAATCTTATAATGCCAATTGCAAATATATTTCCCATGGCATTAAAAAAAATGATTGTTCAGTGACGTGGAGAACTGAAAAAATATTTATTCAAAGTCCGTTATCTTTGAGCTTGATTTGCATTTAAAGAACTATTCCTAGCTTTCTTTCTGTACTGTTTTCATTAGGATAGTCAGAGTTTCACATGATCCTTTAATTGTTGTGTAAAGAATTGAGTCAGTTACAAAGATGAAATACAGAGATCAGTACATGCTGTGAATGCTTCACAAAGACTCAGTTAAATTAAAAAATTAAACACTAAATCACTTTAACCAAGAACTTCTAAATATTGCTGTGAGGACGGAGGTTAAATCAATTATGAAGTAATGGCCAAAGCTCACACACTAATAACTTTGGTGGGAGTGGCTATGAGTGGTTAATTGAGGTGCTCTAGTCTGATGGTAGTTTGGGTGATTGCTTTTTTCTGCCCTGTCAGGCATATTTCACAGGATCACAGAATCCTTAGGGTTGGATGGGACCTCTGGAGATCATTTGATCCAAGGCTGAGTCCCCTGGAGCAGGTGACACAGGAACGTGTCCAGGTGGGTTTTGAATGTCTTCAGAAAGGGAGGCCCCACGCCCTCCCTGGGCAGCCTGTCCCAGGGCTCTGCCACCCTCAGGGGAAAGAAGTTCTTCATGCTGAGGTACTGCATACAGTAACATTCATCACTTCATCTCCAGTCCTAAGTCCACTGGATAATGTTGCTGCTCACTGAAAAATGAGTTCCAGGGCTCACTTCTTACAGGAGTGTTAAGGGTTTGGGCTAAGACAGCTCAGTCATAAGTTGTTTAATCATAGAATCATATAATAGTTTGAGTTGGAAGGAACCTTTAACATCAACTCATTCCAACCCCTCCTGCTGTGGGCAGGGACACTTTCCAGTAGACCACGTTGCACAGTGTCCTGTCTAACCTGGCCTTGAACACTGCCAGAGATGGGGCATCTGCAGCCTTTCTGGGCAGCCTGTTCCAGTGTCTCACCAACCTCACAGTAAAGTAGTTCTTCCTAATATCTTATCTTTACCCTCTTTCAGTTTAAAGTCGTGACCCTTTCTCGTGTCTCTAGAGGCCCTTGTAAAAAGTCTCTTTCCAGCTCTCTCATAGGCCCCTTTATGTGTTAGAAGGCTCCTAGAAGGTAGAAGTGTCCCCTAGAGCAGAACTGGACCCTGTTCTTCTGACTTTTGTGTGACGTTTGGACTTGAAGAAGGAAGTGTCTGTGTTCAGTGGTACTGAGGAGGTACAGCAGCGAAGCTCCAAATGTGTATTTTGAACCAGGAAGGAAGAATACAAGTACCTTCAGTGCTAAGTGACAGATGATTGGGGATTTGTACTGCCAGTTTGGATTTAGGTGCTTCAGTTCTGCTTAAGTGTCCTACTTTAGGTATGTAAGTCTTTTTGAACCTAGCCTTAGATAGTAGCAAATGTTGTCATGGAAGGTTTGAATAACAAAAGCACTAGTCTGTGACATAAAAGAGAATTTTAAGTCCTACATGAATAGTTCTGCTAGTAATCATGGATGCAATAGCATGTATTTCTAAATGACAAAGGTTAGAGAATGTGCATCTATTGTTAATATATTTATCCTTCCTAATGCCACAAAACCATAATTGGAAATTTAATGGTAGGAAACAGGTATCACACCCATGCTCTGCTATGGCTGAGACTTTCATGATGATTTGGTATCCACAATTATTAAAAAACCATAACTACACCCCTTTTATTACATATAATAAAATGTACAGATTTTGTGCAGATTTTCATAGTCTTACTGTCAGTCTTTTATTATTTTATTGCATCTTAAATGAAAATGAAAATTTTTTAAACTGTGGAATGAAAAAGTAGAACACAATTAAGTGGTTTTTCAATAGCTTCCCCCAAAGAAGATGGTAAGAATGAGGGGTTCATTTTTCAAACAATTTTTTTCCAGGCAGATGTGTCCTTATTTCTGTGCAGTGTAGTAATTAACTTAGTTCTTACTGAATTGAAAGTTCTAACAAAATATCTTGGGTGACACCGTGAACTGAATGGGACTACTGACAAAAACAAGTCCAGAACAAGATCACATCCTGGATTTAAAGCCTTTCTATCTCTAACCTGGCCAGTAATGCTACTAAACCCCCTAAATCAGTAGTCAGGCTGTGTAATTGCCATGGTGTGAGAACAGAGTGTCTGTCAGGAAGACATATGGAAGAGATTATCACACCATTTATGTAAAATTGCACCATCTTGGATAACTTGAGCTTTCACACATGTACTCCTTTCTCACAGCTTTCCCTCATGACCATCTAGATTCCTGCTTAGAATTTTGAGTTTGCAACAGCATTACAAATGTATTTGGACTTGCCCAGGTTCAAGGGGCTTCATATTTAAACTTTACTAAATCCGTATTTCAGTCCAGAGAGGATTAAAATATTCTGAATCAAATGTCTGTAAAAAGGCCTTGGCCTCCTACACACATTTTCCTCCAGTTGTAGATGTCATTGTGCTACCTGCTGTACAAAACAAAACAGAAAGATGCTGTGGCTTACCAAGTAGTATTTGGAAGTGTTCCAAGGCAAATTAACAGACCAAGCTCTAACCAGTGCTTGCCCAATCATTAGAAAACTTAGTAAGCTGTGAAAGAATGCAGTTTGCTCTGCAGTTTTCTCCCTATGAAATGTACAGACTAAACCCATTTTTGCAGTCAGTGGGAATTAAGGTCTATCCAAATGTTCTCTCTGGTTGTAGGTATCCTCACAGTGAATGAAAGACCTCTCTCTGCTCTGCTTTTTCCTCCATTTAAGTGAGTGCCAAAAGTAGTGCTGAGCTTGAAGGGGAGTCAAGCACTTGTTATATCCTGGCCACCCAGAGGGGGAAAAACATTGGTGTCTACAAATGAAGCAGCATTTGCTTGACCTTTCTGTAAATGAATTTTATTCAAAGGTTGGGATTTTTCCTTGTAAGGAAATGTTTTTCCCTAAATCAGATGGTACTTTTCAAAAAGTACGTCCATACTAAACTTACTGAATAGCTTGCAAATTTGTAGTTAACCAAAAGGAATCAGGATGAAAAATAGTAAATATCCTACAGGTTTTGGGTTGCCATGTAATTGGTACTTCAGTTTTACACAGCTTTGGCTTTTCCCTTTTTATAAGTAATTACCTTGGTCTCTAGTCAGACCAGACTCTACAGGTTGCTTTTGTGAGCCTTGTGCCATTTATTATCAATGGATTTGCTTTTTATTGTTGTGAGAACCCCTTACTCTAACACGTTACTGTGTCAAGACATACAGCCGAGCTTGTAGTCACCCGTGGCCAGTGCAGCTCGTGGCAGCCTTTATTAGTTGGGGACATCTGTGTAACTCCTCAGACAGTGAACTCCAGGACAGATGAACCAAACTTCTCTCTGAAAGATTTAAAGATGGGGTCATAGGTGATGATATTACCTCTACAGCAGCTTTCCAAGGGTAAGAAAAGGAGCCGGGCAAGTGGCTGCTTATGAGGCAGCATGTTTTTATTTTCAGAATACTGAGCCTTTCTAGCCATGGTGTGTGTGGTACAGCTGGAATCTCACTGATAGCTATAGTTACATGGAGGTTCAGAGTATCAGCACACTTAATCTTGCCTTGCTGCCTCTGGGTCTGCCCCTCACCTTTTCCTGCATGCATCCTGTAACAGCAGTCACTTAAGTGGCTTACTTGTTTTTTTGTTTGTTTGTTTTGTGTGTGTGTGTGGGGGTTGTGTTTTGTTTGTTTGTTGGGTTTTTTTAGGGGGGTGTATTCTCTTGAAAAACAAAACCAAAAGCCCATTCCATTTTGCAGCCATCTGGGTGTTCTCTGCTATACAGTGGAGAACCAATTGCAGAGTTCTTGTCAGTGGTTACATTTTTATTGTTATATAAAATAAACAGATTAGATGTTCTTGCCCATTTTAAATACTTGTAGAAATAAAAATTTTTAAATTAATACATGTTAAAACCCTCAGTATTATGTAATAGGGTTAGTCATGTTTAACCACACTGTGTACATAGCTGCAAGATATATTTTTTCCTACTCTAGAATCATATTCCATGTTTTGAGGGTATGATTTTGTAAACACGTAAGCATGTGATCGGCCTTATGCTAAGAAAAAGTCCTGATGGCTGCTTTTGGCCTGGTTACGTGTGAAAAGTTAGGCAAAAGCCTGCAGGATTGGGACACATTTCAGAAAACAAGTAGTTGCTTTTTCTTGTGCAGATATTTTCATGGTCTTTTTCAACAGGTTTTATCAGAGAAATAGAAATTATTACAGTAGGAACTTCTGGTGTTTTGAGACAAAAAGCAAGTCACCAATAATGTCACCAAGCCATTTTCAAAAAGTTCTAAATGCTGTGGCAGAAACTCGTTTCTAACCAACCTACGGATGAGTTGAGGCAGTGGTTTGTGTTTTACCTATGTTCCACATGTGGTACTCAGGGCAGTTCTCCCTGGCTTTGTCATTAAATAGCAGATTTAAAGTAAATGTTTGAAGTATAGGTTGACCGTATTTGAAGCATAAGGGTGATGAAAGTGATGCATTATGTCACTGTAACATATTGACATTATCAATTATGTGTTATTAAACAGCTTAGCTAACTGAATGATTTACCTTGTGTTTAACTGCCTCTTTCAATTAAAAGTAGCAAATGCTGTAGAATCGGGGCACAGTCATAGAAACCATATATTTTCTCCTGTTAACACCAGCACTGCTGACATGCAAGTGATGGGAGTGTTGGCATTTTGCTGCAGGCTCTAATGGGCTAGTTTAAACTGCCTAAAAAAAGTGATTAATGATTAGGAACAGGACTGTTACACAGCTTCACAGCTCTTTTCCTCAATGCATTTCCATTTACGTCAACCAGCGGCACACTTGGGAGGTGTTATTTCAAAGTAGTCAGCACAGGGGCATTTTTCTGCTACCATTTGTTTCTATTTCTTAGGCCCCTTTGGTTGTCTAGATATAGCTAGAGTTTCCTTAAAGTTGTAAGCTTTAGTGATAAAGGAGGATATCCTCAGACTATTATGTCTGGTGACCAAAATCTAAAACTGTGGAACTACTGTCATTTCAGAATATCTTTGCCATCACTCTGCTTACTCCTGTTTGGTTTATTGTGTTGGAAATAATCTAAAGGTTCCTCTTGGAGTAACTGAAGCACTTCATCAACCAGTACATGATTCTCCTCTGCCATTCACTCGATTTTTGTAGCAAGCAGTAATTTGTACATTAGTCCTGCTTGTTTGTAATGGGTAACTGTCCACCCCTAAGCCCTCCCTTTATTTACATGGATACACATCTACATACATATTTGTTATGTGTATTTCTTTTGGAACTGAGATCAATAGACGCTGCTGCAGCACTCCCACCCCACGTAACAATTAACATTTTAACCTCTCTCACTCCAAGTAATAATTCGGTGCCATGAGTAGGAAAAACAAGTAGTTCCAAAAGAAAATTAAAAACAAGGTTGGAAAATCTAGCATCTCACTCTTTTTAATGAACCTTAGGAGAGTAAGGTGTCTAGCAGACATAATGCATTCTCTTTGCTCTTTTAAGCTAAGGCAATATCAAACACTGGAGTAGAGGGGATTTGAACACTCAAGGGGAAGATACCTTGTACTTTTTGGAAGTTTATTTCACTGTACGGAGATCTTAGAGCTTGTGGCTGTAAGTCAGCACTTGCTCTCAGGTATCATGTTGCAAGAGAATGAAATACATTTTCTTAGAACAGGACATTTGTGTAGTATTTTAGTTGGTAGCATTTTTTAGTGATCAAAGAATGAAGCTAAGTCTTAGCTGGGTACAAGTTCAACCAAGAAACTTAAAAAAAAAAAGTTCATCCAATAATTTGGAGGGCAGAGGGGAAAGGGGGGCATTTAGGTTTGGAGTGCAGTGGTATTGACTCCAGCAGGTATACCAGAGCCACTCTTTTGCAGAATAAAAATTATGCCAAACAGATTTGCAGTGTCTGTGGGGAAATAAATATGGCTCAAAGGTGAGCACGTTGCCAAGTTGGCTTGTCTTTGAATGTGATGTTCAAGGTGGTATTGTAGCTTATCTTCCTTTATTTAATGCTATTTTTAGGAAACTAAGGCTGAGGCAGGCATGGTGAAGGCTCCATGTGTGTGTTTGTTCTCTGGCTTTGCAGTACCTTTGACTCAGCTGGTGGACTTCAGCCAAGCATATCAGAGAAGGAAGAATCCCAAAAGCATTATGGTCCAACCTGTTTCTTGAATAAAATGTGTCCAGTTGGAGGAGGAAACTGCAACTCTGTGTGATAGGGAGTGTGGTCAGAGGGTTTCATTAAACTCGAGTTTTTTAAGATAGGAGAATGCAGACTGGGGAGTGCAGCTGGGGACTACCCCCCAGGGCTGTAATAGTGTTTTACGTGACAAACTACAAAACCCATCCGAGAAAAAGCAGGCCTTGATAGTCCTGGTGCTGACACAACTACTTGTTACTTCTGAGACATTCTCCTCTTGTTTGTGCAGTACACGGAAGGGGATTTATATGAGTTTTCTCGTCTGCATATGCACGGGCCAGAATATGAATAATTTTTACTACAGGTGTGTAAAGCTTCTTCCCTTCTTCCTCCTTATTAGGACATTTAGCTTATCAGTAGCCACTTGAATGTCTTGGTTGGTTTTTCTATTTCTATTATTTTATTTTCTTTTATTTTTGCACAGACATTTTCTGTTTGCAGAGTCTGCATTTCCAGTCCTCGGTTGGGTCGGGGAAACATCTGCTTTGCATAGTTTGCAAGTGTTACTTACTAACTCCGGCCCCCCAAATCCGGGCAGTGGTGCCTGTTCCCAGGCCAGACTCAGCCTGCTACTTGTCTTTTGGAAGCATGTGTTGAAGTTCATTACACACATTTATTCTTCAGTTTTCTGCTTGGCTTGAATTCACTTCTAAGATTCTGTTCTGAAACGATGGTGTAAACTATATAATAAAAAATATATATTTTTTTCTCTTACGCATCCGTGCAGCACTTTTCCCCCTGTAGCTCATAGTAGTACTGCTTGTGGGCAGGTTTCAAAGGAATCTCATCTCCATATGGTTTTACCCGATAATCCTTTATCCACCATCTTCAGCTCTCATTCCGTTGCTTTCTTGCCTGTGGCTACGTTTCTATCTCTGCATCAATTAGCACAGTGATTTATACAACAAGCAAGCAGTTTAGAGGTAATGGTACACAATTAACATCTCATTCCACCATAAAGGGTATGCTAAATACCCCAGTCACTGCTTTCTCTGCCTGGAATTGAAATAAGTGTTTGTCCTAATTCATATGCTATCTGATGTGAAGTGGGCCTGCTTTGTACGGCACTACACCATTAATCTAATTATAGATAGCTGCAAATGAAGTGCTGTCTGAGCACAGAGACTGAAGAAAATAGCGCTTTTGTCATTTAGCATGACTCTGTGAAGCAAGATCGCACTTTACACGGCGGCATGGCAAAATGGGAATCTGAATAATATTGCTGCCTGTTGCTTCTTTTCTAATTACAACAGCATTGTAAACACAACTGGGCGCTGATATAAATAGAGCTGTAGATACGCTGTCATGTGGGTTGTAGGAGAAAATCCTTAGTGTGCTGTTGTATTAAATGATGCATCCTGATTGACAGCTACCTTGAGACTGCGCTGATGGAGTTGTCAAAGCAGTGTGCGAACGCGCGGCTCCGGCGGCGGCAGCTGCGGCCGCCGCGCTCCCCGCGCCCCGGCCGGGAGGACAGCGCCGGGCCCCCGTCTGTCCGCTCCCCGCGCTGCCCGCTCGGCCTCCGTCTGAAGCCGAGGGAAGCTGTTTTTTTTGCATGGCTTTAACCCTTGGTAGGTTTCTCTAGAGTGTTAATTATGTATCACACAAGGAATGGAAAGAGGGAAGTGTGGCTGGATTACAAGTCTAATTAAGTTTCTGCTGCTGGGGTGGGTACTGCGTGGTGGCGAGGCTCCTCTCGGTTTTCTTTTCCTTTTGCTGCTGTTAGAGGGTCATGATTTTTGTGACTGTTTTTAGGTTTTTCTTACTGTTATTTTTTTCATCAGCTGTCTCTGTAGCAGTCTGAGTGTTTGCTCTCTATCAGACTAAAAGTGCTTTTATTTTGTGCAGGTGTTAATCCCAATCCTCACCACCACCTTGTGGAAGCAAATTTGCCCTAGAACTCAGAGAAAAAAGCCTCTGTGATTTGCAAAATGTCATTTATCTCCTGGTTCAGTAAGGAATCATTGACTCTGAAAGAAGGTGGTGTCTGACACCATCGAGTAGCATGGAATAAATACATCATTTTCCTGCTTAGATGCTGTGGTGGAAGTCTAAGCAAGGGTATGGTCATGATGTTGACGTGTATAATGGCTAATAAAAAAGGCAGCGTGCTCATTGTGTTTGGAACCGGAACATTGCTTGGTATTGCTTCCACTGAATACATAAAAATATACTCCGTGTGAATTGATGACGTCAAACCACAGGTGACAACAGTGAAGTGACTTGAGGCAGGATGTGGATTAGGAATGCTGAAGGGAGATTATGTGACCACAGTTAATGCATTTCACTGGTTCCAAACCCGAGACTGTGAGGCTAGTGAAAATAATGAAGACACACAGCAGACAATTTCTCTACTGAAATCTGAGCTACGTAAGATTTTCACCCTTCTGACCACAGGAATGACAGACATTTGAAAAACATGGTTGAACATTTAGGTAAAGCATACTGAAAATCCACATCTGGTCAGCAGTCCAAGCACTAACGTAAGTAACATGTGGGTAGTGATTACTCTATAAAATCTCCAATGGAGTTTGAACATTTACAGCTTCTGGGGACATGAGTTTCAAGTGTACAGGGAAGATCATATTTAATAAACTAATGCAAGGTATAACAGAGTGCAATTCTGAGCATTTTTGTGAAGATTTGCAATTTTCTGATGTGTATGGTAAGGGAACCATATCTGTGCAAACTACAGACTTGTTTTTCAGCACAGATGGGGCAAGATATGCCCTGGCCATCTATTTTGTAGCAATCTACTTGTCTACTGACTTGGGGGATCAGTAGGGAATGTGCTGACAAAAAAACCCCCACAAAACCCAAGGTATAATTTTGACTGTATTTGCTTTCTTCCCCCTCGCTCCCACCCTGAATTGCTATTACTGCACCTTTTTTGTGTTCTTATTTTTGTCATGGAGATTTGGTTGTAAGAGGTAGTTTTGCATTATATTAACATCCAATTCATTTAGTGGGAGAGGTAGGACAGGATGCTGTTACCCTTAGAAAGCTATTAAGTAACATCACTTTTCCCTACTATAATTTTTGTCAGCTGACTGTGGACTCCAGTGGTCTCGTGGAAAAGAAACACCTGTTTTGTGCCATCAAAAGCTTTATGGCTCCTTTTGGTACTGCTTTATTGACTTTACTTTGGCTGGCAGAATTGGGCTTTGAAACCCCGTGGAGTGGAGCAGTGGCTGGTGACAACTACTCATCAGCACAGATCTGATGGCTAGCAGATTTCCCTGCTCTCAGAGTCCACCTGCAATCTATTTATGACTCCAACAAATGTTTCTTCTGGTTTAGGCCAGTGGAAACCTCCTGGTCTCTGTTTATAACCCAAACTTACGCCCCTTTCTTTCTCCCATCTCCTCCTTCTGAGCATAAAGGAAGAAAATCAGAACCTCATCCGCACTTGGTTAGAAGCATATCAAAACTTCTGCTTCCTATGTTCAGCATTGTTCTCGCTAAATCAAAGGCATAGCAGCAGCGTTTGTCATGTAATGAAAATATGTGGTATTTTCTTAATTGTCTTTGTTGTGGCAGCACTGGTGGGCGTTGTTTGACTTGGTCTTCCAGAGAGCCCTGTGGCTCTCACCGAGCTGCAGGCGGCACCCGGGTTGGGTGAACAGCACCCTGCACCCCACTCCACAACTCATCTCCAGGGATAAGTAGCAGCATCACAAAGGGATATTTATGCAGGTATTTAGTGGGGTCCAGCCAGCAGCAGAAATACATCAAAGGTAATCGTAGAGAAGGAACCTTTCTTTGCGGCTTTGTCTTTTTATATTCTGAAAGGTCATTTGTGAACCAACTGTGCCAAAAAAGGCCTTTCCCCAGAAGTTTACTGTTGTTATTTTTTACTTTTTGATTACAGTAACTTGCTTATCCCCCAAACAGACTAAAGAACAATAAACAAATACAAAAGGAAAAGGAACAGCTCATCAATAACAAAGACCTGCATTTTAAAGCTTTGAGTGTACTGACTCTTACATCTCACTCCAAGCAAAGCAGGAGTCCTGCAGAGAAAGGAATCTAAAAGATATGAAAATTATAAAGATAGTAAAAACAATGTTTGGTAGGGATATTTTAGCTTGGTGTGGAGAACTGAGCTTTAAAGTGCAGCATACTGAGGAATGTGTTTTTCCCCCACTGTTGAATGTTGTGAAGTGCATAGGGAATTCTGTATTTCAACCCCTGTGAAATACTGTAACCTAGATGAATGCAGAAGGTCTGGCTTTCCCTTCAAGTTTGAATTTTGAAACTGGGCAGCTCAGGAGTGTTAATGTGGCTCAAAAAACTAAATGGCATCTAAACCTAATCCTTTGAAATCATATCAAAATAGTCTATTGCAAGAGGCAACAATGCAGTCCACATATATAACTTATTTCTTCATTCTTCCTTTTTTAAAAAAATTATTTTCAAACTCTGAGTACAAAGAAGACGCCAACCATGGATACTGAAACTGTGCAATTTGTTGTAATTATATTCCCCCCCATAGATTTAATGAAGGACTTTAAAGTACAATTTATCTTTGATAAATAGTCCCTCTACACAGAATGTTTATTAGATTGACAGCAGAATACACTCTGCAAGCTTTTTTTCCTCGCCACTTATGACTCAGATGAATTTTAATAGGAGTAAAAAGCTTTTATTTGCACAGTAATTTCACTTAAGGATCATATCCTTCAGAAACTGGCAGACACTTGTATGTCTTGATTGCAAAACAGACACTCAAGAGTAAAGAAACATGCACAAGATGTTATTATTTGACTTGTCACACTGCTGCAATTCTATTTGCAGCTTATGTCACCAATTCTCCTGTAGGCATCGCGTGCCCTGTCCCTACACACGGGGCGTGTGTCCGTGCCTGCTCGCACACGTGCGCCTTTCTCCTGGAAAGAGCCGCGATGAGCGCGGTGCCTGGAGCTGGAGCTGGGAGAGAGCCGGCCGTGTTCTGGGGGGGAAATCCTGAGCGCCACAGGCTGAATTGTCATGATGATGCCTGAGGGAGGCTTGGAGTTAAAGCTGCTTTCTGCATACAAAATGGTGCTGGTTTCCCCGTGCCACGGCAATTGTGGCACATGGCTGGGAACGGGTCCTCAAATCGCGGTGCGCCACTTAGAGCCTCAAGGAACATGGCTAACGTGGCTGTGGCGTTTTATTACACTTACTGGGGTGTGGTGGCAGGGTCGGTTCATGTAACAATTTGCCTCTGCTTCTGGTTAGAAGCGAGTGTTTTTGAGTGAATGGCTGCACTGTTCATCTCACAAAATATTGTGTATCCACACTCCGTTTGTGGAGGATGATAATCCTCTGTTATGTTGTTTTAATTCGGCTTTTAAAGCTGCATTTTAAAGATGTCACTGCAGAGTTAATCACCTTTTGCATGTATCTCTAAATAACTTGTTCTGCTTCCCACAGAAGCAGAAGGTAGAGTCCCCCTTTACCTTCACCATAAGGATATCGGATTTTTTCTGTCTATGTAAAAATGAAAAGTAAAGACATTTTATTGTTAATAAAACAATAGCTAATTGTTTTGGAGGAAAACATACTGTTCCAAGCAAGGTGTTGAACTTTACATCAGCAAAATAGGCATTTGAATTGTAAATGCCGTCCGCCGGATGCTTATTATTAAAACCTTTGTTTAAATTATTGATGAAGTGCGGTGCTGGCCTTCGCTCGGTGTGCCCTGGCGAGGCGGGAGTGTCACACAGAGACCTGCTGCCATCTACTGGCTCCGAGCGCTCCCTCCCGGGTGCCGTCCGTCCGTTCGTCCGTCCGCCCGTCTGCCCGAGGGCAGGGAGCTCGCCAAGTGATGGCAAGTTTTTTAAAAATGAAAAGCCCGAAATCACGTTAGGCAACATTTATATGCCTTCAGAAAGGTTTTGCGTAAAGGGATGCTCTCACCTGAGGGTCGTCATATTCTGCTCTGTTTTTAATTGCTATAAAACATGCTAGAGAAAACAATCCTTTCTCCAGATAGGTAACGGCTGCAGGATGGGTTTTATTGCAGATCAAGCATATTCAATACAACGTTTGATTGTTCTGCTTGTGCATGAAAAATCAGAATTGAAATTGAATTAGTAGGTTTTAATTGCAAAATCCGAGCAAATTACTAACTTCAAACATTAAATACATGGTATAAACAAATGTTTAAAAGGTAAACATTAGTTTAAGATCAGTCATGTCATTGAAAGTCTGGCAGACTTTCCCAAAAGGTCAATTTCCAATTCATCACTGCACTGGAAAAAATCCCTCAATATTCCTTATCCACCAAAGATAACGTGCAGCAAGCATAAGGGAATTTTGTTTTTGTATTTGCATCTCCCCTCTCTACCCTCAATTTTAAAATGAGTCTGACATCTCTTACTGTACTTGTTTCTTTAGTTTTATGTGCACTTTGCTGCAGACTGGGGTTGCATATTTTTCTTTCTACATCCTGAAAATGAAACTCTGAATAAAGATTTCAAACAGTGTTTTTTAGACACTCCTGTGAAGAACAGTCTAACAGATGTATTACATAAAAACATGCTATAAAATAATGCAGGTTATTGACTGGAATTCACCAAGGTACAGTTTTCTAAACCAGTCCTCTTCCTATTCTTTAGTACAAATTGCAAATACTGACGAAGGTTGCTGCGGAGCTGAGCAAGTACATGCCAGAGAAAGCAGCAGAGGACACCTCCAGCATTTTGAGATCTCCCATGCCTGGAACAGTGGTGGCAGTTTCTGTCAAGCCTGGGGACATGGTAAGAAATATAATCTTTATATCTGCATTTTCATTATATATACCACAGAAATTTTGCCTTGGTGCAGCTGAAACTACAGGTTTGGCGTGTTTTTTTTGTTGTCGTTGTCTTTTTTTAAAATCACCTGTAGAATAAAGTGTGCTGAAGGATGTGTGCTGTTTTTAGTTAGAATTATAAAAACTAGTAAGGGAAACCAATTCAAATTAAACTGGCTTTAAAAGGAAAATTTTCAGCCTGGTACGAGTCCACAGCAGCAACTCAAAGAGATAGCTTGGTTTTGTATCCCAAATACCTTGAGAGGCAGGACAGGTACAAGGGAGAAAATTGTGAGTAAATTCATATAAATGTGTGTGTATGTGTAGCTATCTATCTGTCTGTCTGTCTGTCTGTCTATCTGTCTATCTGCTGTTAGTGCTAGCAGGAGGGAATTATTGATTTTCTGCCCTGAAGTAATGAAAATATTACTAGGGAAAAAAAAGGCACAAAGGACAGATATTTAACTTTACCCCTTTTTATTTTTATTTTTTTTTTTAAGAAGCCCTGTGTTATCATTTTGCAAGGCACATCAGTTGGGAATTCTCTGCTGGGAATTTCCAGGCTCATGTGGTAGTCTTCTTGTCTTGCAGAAGGAATAAACTTGCCATACGGAAGGACAAGGGATTATACTGCTGCTGGTCTGGGGTTTTCCAGTGCTCCTTTTGGAATTTGGAATCAAATTTTTGTTTTAAAGTTGTGTATAAACACTGACTTGAATTCAGCTTTGTATGAAATTCTCCACATTGAATCATATACCTTTTCTAAGGTCGAGGCCCTTACCTCTCATAACCATTGAAATCAAGGGAGTGATTGCAGACACAGGAATATTTGAATCAGATTGTACATATTAATTTTAAAGTACTGATGCCATAAACACGTATGTAGCTTCAGTCACAGGATTCATAATTTATGGAAATGAAACCTCGATTTTCTTGAAAGATGATTCAAAAATGGGATCAAGATCTGAAATTCAAAATTGGTATTGCACTTATTAGGTGGCAGTCATCGATCATGCTGGCAAAGTGGTATATTTGCTTACATTTTGCTATGATACCACCTTCAGTTTTAACATATATGGTTGTTTCTGTCTGTGTATAGTGAAAACAGAGTCATCATGTTAATATAAAAGATCTGTGGGTGCCAATGTTTGTAGTAATGAAATAAAGACATTTCAGAGGAAACAGATCTAAGTTACACTGGTAAGAAATTAAAAATTCTTTTAGCTGCTACACTTAGCTTTCTTGTTTATGATCTATACTGTGCACACACAGAGTTTAGATACTTTAAAACAAAAGAACAGTATTCAATTAAAATTATTTTATATGTCATGACATGGACAGAGGAATCAGCTTTCTTTGTCTAGGGCAATACAAGTGGCTGAATGAGAGAGATCATAAGCAAATACATTTACTTTCGTGAAGAATTAATGGAAACATTTTTACGTCAAGGATTTTGAGACTTTAAATATTTGTTTAGTATTTATTTTTGAGAAGTTAGTTCTAAATGTTACCAGCTTTCTTGACCTGAAGAATAGTTCTTGTCTTGAAGGAATACAATCAGTGGAGAAGGAGGCCAGAGCCTAAGGGATTTCAAGTAAATAAATAAATGAACCTCCCTCCACAAATCTACAAGTGGTGCTGTGCGTCAGAGCACAAGTTGTTAAATAATGTGTGTGGGATGTTTTTTTCCTCTTCTCCTCTCCTGCAGCTTTTTGCTGGAGGCACTGAGTGGCAGAGCATTTGAACAGCATAATCTATGTTCTGCTGACCTGAGCTTGTCATTGCTAATTGTGTGGCTTTAATTGCAAAAAACACATTTGCGTTATTGAAAAGGATTTAACTTAAATCCTTCCTTTTCAGGACTAGTGTCAAAACGTTCAGAAAAAAGCGAGCCAGCGAATGAGGGTAACATCAGCTCTCAGCACTGAATAAGCAGTGGGATGGTGGGATTCAGATTACGCGTCTTGGCTGTCTGTCAGGAACCAGCTCACCCACTACAGCTGCTGAAGGCATGATGGGCAGGGAACTGTAGCTCCTTGCTAAATACAGCTCTTTTTGTTGCACTGCTTGGGAAAAGTCTAATTTCTTTAGTGCACTGGAGAAATGGGAAATTTAAGTAGCTCCTATTCTGTGTGCTTGCCACTGGGTTTGGCAGCTCAGATTTGCACGTTGTGTGAAAACAACACAGCTGAAAAATG
This sequence comes from Hylia prasina, assembly GCA_013397195.1. Taxonomy (NCBI): domain Eukaryota; kingdom Metazoa; phylum Chordata; class Aves; order Passeriformes; family Sylviidae; genus Hylia; species Hylia prasina. The sequence continues at coordinate 1,068,403 of VYXD01014089.1, read as the reverse complement.
GGAGAACGTGAGGTAGTTGTCCATCCTTCCCCTCAGGTGTTGCTGCTGCTAGCCATAAAGCTGTCAAGTTATAGCCACTCTGAGATTGTTTGCACTAAGCCGTGAGCTGTGTGCTACAGTGTTAGTGCGGCACAGTCCCTGTGCTCACAGACACACTCTCACAGTGATCAGTAGCACGGGGAGCTGAGCTGTCATCCCCCTCCCTCAGGTGTAACTTTACAAATGGTGAAAAAGTGCCTAGAGAGGGTCACCTCATCTTTGTCTGACTGGCCGCGCTTGCAAACTCGTGTTTGTTGCCCACGGTTCAGCTCCAGGGCATCGTGCCCGGTCAGGTAAAGCATATGGCATTTGTTAGTCCCTCTCCATGTTCCTGTAGCCAAATGAGAGGGCAGTGCTGATCTCTGGGTTAGTTTTCCCCACTCGATGTGTCATTGTTTTTGCTTGTAGCATAGTGTTCTCTTTCGGCTGCTGTTGCTGAGAAATACTTTGGTCTGATGAAGCCTGATAGAAGATTGCATGAGCATCCTCTATCCAGCTGGTCTGATAAGCAGTTTTCAATTCATTTTTTGCCAAAAGATATTGCATATGCAAGGAATTTATTTTCTTTTGTCTGTAAGATGATCTGTAGATTTTAGTAACACAGTGGGGAAGTGCTGTTTGTCATTTAGAGAGAAGCAGAACTTGTGATGCTGCCAATTTCTTTAGGGTTTTAGTTACTTTCTACTTTCTTTATTTTCCTTCATGTGATCAGAACACTGTAATTAGTTGTCACTCAGTTATTCCTGGAAGCACAAAGAAGGCATTCAGAAGCAGAAAGCAACATAAACAATGAAACAGAAATCTGGCTGACTAGAAAGAAGGTTAATATTATTTAGGGAAAGAAGATTTAAATTTAGATTGCATTCCTCATGATAACACAGTCCCATTAATATAGGAAATATATCCCTTATTTGGGAATGAGGGTGTTTGTATATTCGTTTTCCAAGTAGTTGTTAATGATCGTGTGCGTTAGGATGAAATTTGGTTTTGGGAGAACTACTTTTTGGTTCCTCATGGTGCCATGGGCCAGAGAAACCACTGGACTTCAAGAGTCCAGGCAAGTAATTCACTCAGTTTTTGCTGACTCTGGTGGCAGCACAAGCCAGCCCTGGTAGCACACAGCAGGATTTTTATGCCAGGGTGTGGAGATGGTACTGCACATGGTTCTAATCTCACCACAGCTGCCACAAAGACAGCACCATAAAAACTACTAAAGCTGCACACATTCCTTTATTTACTCAGGGGGCAGGACACGGGCAGGCTCTTGAAAATACTTCTTCTTTGTGTTGAGTTTGGTTTGGTTTGGTTTTTGTGCATGTGGGATTCTCGGCAGTGGAAGTGCAGGAATAGGGAAAGATATAAATCCTAATGGTTGCACAGGTAAAGCAATGTTGTTGTTCCTAAAGCAAACCCATCCAAACTGTTCCCACTACTGATTCCAAATTTGGTAGTCTGAACTGTCCACAGCAACAAAGAAAGATTTTAGCTGTCCTGATTGCCTTGCAACCTTTGCTGTTTTTTCACCTATGAACATATTTTTTGCTTTTTTCAGTTTTCTGTCTGTCAGGAAGGCGAAGGTGTTTTTCTTTTAGCTGTATATTTCTGTTGGTTGTTTTTCTTTTTTAGTAATGTTAGCCAGGACAGGTGTCATTACTAAGCTAAGCACTGGTCAATAAGCTAATGCCTAATACCTGGCAGCCTAAGTCACTTTAATGATTCCCCCCACACTTAAATATGTAAGAGCAAAGCACCTCTGGGTAAACACCCCAATGTTACTGAGTCTTTTAGGACTACAGCCAAAAGAAGAGGATGATTAATTATTTTCACCAAAGTTTCTAAATTTCCTCGCTTTCCAGCAGATTAAGATTACTCCAGGTTTATGGAAGTTACCACCATTCAAACCATGTTTTAAATGTACTTTTCTCATATAAAAATTCCTTATGATTTCAGATTGATGCTAGTGTAACTATGGGCATTAATACTGCATGGGATGAATTTTTTCGTACTAAAATGTCAGCTGTTAAATGTAAATGCTAATTGTCTCAGTAATTTCAAAATTTGGTAACTTGAAGGCTGCTTTTTAAGCTGTATAATTTACAAAAGACATTTTTGTGTTTCCATCTTTTAAAAGTAATTTAAAAAAAAGTTTTAAACTGCATTCCTCTTCCAGTTCAGCTGCATGCATTTTATTTCAATTTCTTTTGTTATTCTTTAGAAGAATAGTTTAAAAAAACCTTTATGCATGATTTTCCATTTCACAAGCCTTGGGAAGTTTTTGCTGTTGGAAAAGATGTTTTGTTTGACCTCTACTGCTGAAATGTTCACTACTAAAAACCAAAACAAAAGAGCTTTCTAAGTTGTTTGTTACTACTTCATTCTTGTGAAAGACAAGGTGAAGTTTTAACCTTACCTGTTGCCGTCAGGCAGTAGTGTGTTACTTAAAGTTGTATTTGCCATTCAGACCTCAAAACCTTAAAAAAAAAAATTACCTTTTAATCTTATACTTTTTGGAGTTTATAGCAGAGAAACAACGTCCAGGTTTAAAACAGTAAAAATTAATTTGCTTAAGTTTCACATTCTATTTGGATAAATACGGTATCAATACTTAGGTAGGATATTATTTAATTCAAATACTATGGGCAGTCTCTTGTGTATGGACTTTTTTTTCTTTTGTCCTCTTTCCTTTTTCTTTCCCTTTCCCTCCTTACCTCGCTCTTGTTCTTCAGAGCAAATATAAACTCCACTTGTCAGTTGGAGGGAATTTGCAGACTTGACAAAATATGGTCACAAACCTTATATAGTTTTTATGATTCTATGTATTTGACAATTTTCTTAGGGTTTATCTTTTGGGGGAAAAAACCCCTCTGGGTAAACAGGAAATGGAAACTTTTTCACAATTGTATAATTTCCGGAGTAAAAATGTTCAAATATTTCACCATTCTTATTACATGGGGCCACAAGTAATAATTCTGGTTACACTGAAACAAAAACCAACCCTATAATAATAGTTCATAATGTACTGATGTATTTTTTTTATATTTGACTTGAAACAAAATTTTACTATTTTATGCAATTGCCCAGTCTGACATTTGTGTTTGTATGCAGCATAATGAAGAAGGAAATCCTATTATGGTGATATTAGAAATAATATTATTAGAGTTTCCTCCTAGGGGAAGAAATGTTACCAATCCTTTGAGATGAATTCATACAATTTTTTTAATTATTATTTTGGTGTACTTTACCTTTTCAAGTAACAAACAACTTTTTAGCTGTTACTAAAAAAGTTGATTGATGCAGATTGGGCTGAGTTAGCAGAAGAATAACCCCAGAAGTGCTCTGCCTGCATATCACTTCCCCAGCACCCTGGGATGGCAGAGGCAGTTGGGGCAGTGTGTTTTGGATAAGTGGGAGTGCAATGACCAGTGCTGATTGCTGTCAGGGGGACATCAGTGACCTTTAGTCAGAGGTCAGAAGACGCGGGATGTGCTATGTTCAGATTCATTCGTTAAAGGAGTGTGGCAAAAAAAGTTTAGTAATGATTTGTCAAGTACTATTAATTGCTGCTAATTATATTTGCAGTTCTGTAGCTCTGGTTTCAAAGTTAATTTGGAAAGAAGAGAAAACTTGCACTAATTATTTTACATGGTAATGGACAATGCCAGGGAATTGCAATTGTTGCTCATCCAATTTCTCTTGATTTGTTTTCTTGTTGGATGCTGGCTGCCAGATTGCCAGCAAGTCAGAGAGAAAAAAATCTGGGAAGGGAATGATAATAGCGTGGACTAAGTTTAAACAACAAATAAACAAACAAAATTCCCTGTATCTTCATAAATAGTTGAAAGCATACTTAATTCACTGCTCGGTGATTTTGCAAAAGCATAAACAAGATGCATGTTTGCAATTATTTTGTGGAAAGCTACAAGAGAGGATAACTCTCATATGGCACTATCTCGCATTGTCTCTTTTCACTTAAAAGGCTCAACAGGGACTTAAGCTGCAGTATGGTGGAAATTGTGAGTGATGTTTACTGGTGCCGTCCCAAAGATGAGGAAGGAGATACCAATAAAATACAACTCTCACTTCACTTTTAACCAAATCCAAGCTCACATTTGCTTAGGGCTGTCATTGTTTTTTTCCACTTCAGCTCCAAGAGCCTTAAAAATGTTACGCATCAGAGCACCTGTGTTCTAAATATAATGGTCTTAAAAATGTAATTGAGGGATTTTCACTTTTGTAGGCAAATCAGCAGGGTTGATATTGATCCGTCTTTTTAGGGAGCCACAGTGCACCAGAAGGTGATACTGTAGAGGGCCCCGTAAACCCTCGGAGCCTTCTGTCTAATTTGGCAGAAAAACACAGAATGTCGGACAACAAAAGAACGATCCGATTCCGTAAGAAATCTTCATCCCTCCCACCTCCTTTTCACGAGATTAAAAAAAAGAGACTTAATTTTTTCAGCTGCACACAATGATTTGGTGCTCACTCTTGCATTGAAACAGTTGCTGTCAAAACAGGCAGGAAACAGTTTCCTTTTAATTGCTGAAATCATTCGGAAGTGCTTCATGCACGGCTTCTATACAGCAGATGCTGTGCATTAATTGGCCTGTGTAGGGCTGACCCAGGGTTCCTTGCAGCGGGCCCAATTTTAGGCAGAGGGTTTAAATAGCTTATTTCTTATTTTGTATAACCTGGCGCACATTATGAGCGCGCCTGCACGTGGGGTATTTCATGGTCTGCAGTTTCTAATGTCATGTGGGTTTCAAAACCTGTGCTTCTCTGGTAATGTACTAGCAGCAGGTAAGCTCTAAATACCATCCATCAGGAGCTAATTTTTTATCCAGATACTCCAATGACTGATGAACCTGTCTTTTGTATGAATGTTCAGCACAGGAGAAAGCCATATGCCCCTGGCACTGGTTCCTATGCATTCTTTACAGTTTGTAGGGAGGAGATTAAGGAAAAAACAAACCCTTATATTTACATGTCTTTCATTTATTTAGCAGTTAGCACTTTCTAAAATAGCTC
>VYXD01014089.1:968645-1063316 GCA_013397195.1 Hylia prasina | reverse complement strand
TTTTAAATAGTGAAAGGAGATTTAGGTCTTTTAAACCAATCTGACTACCACTACTCATTTTCTTTATCAGGAATATTACTGCACACCCTTAATAGGGAACCTTGTTTTGCTACTCCCCGTCTGTTCAAAACAGACCTTAGCCCATTAGAAGGTCCTCCCTTGTGTGGGAAGACCACAGCTGTTACTGTAAATCTCATCCAGTAACTGTATCACCCCCATTTTGTGGCTCTGAAGGATGAAATTGAGAAATGGAATACTGTGCAGTCATCCTTTACATCTCCAATTTTAGGCCTTTGCACATCATTTTCATGCTTTTATTCCAAATCAAACAACATTAGTGAGCAACACCACTCTGTGCTAAATGCCTGGTGTCTAAGCAGCACCTACAATCTTTGTTTTTGGAGGATTTAGGATTGGGAGGCGGGTTGGGGTTTTGTTGCTGTTGGGTTCTTTTTAATTTTATTTTTTTTATTCACTCTTTTCTCTCCCTTATTCCCCACCACCAAATCTTTCCCAGTCCCCAGAGTTTGTCAGAAGTGGAAATCCAGATGGTAGTGAGGTGCCTAAGATGGAGGATGCTCTGTTACGCCTCCATAGAGGAAGTGGGAGCTCAGCATGGCTTACAAACACAACTTTAAAAAGGCTTCTGTTTCTTTAAATCCTTCTGAATAAAGTGGATCTAACTTCTTGTGAAGGATATTGGGGGCTTTAATCAGAAATAAGAAGTGGTTTAAATCATTAGCACAACAAAGCAAACTATAAGCTTGAAGATAAAAGTCTCAGGGGAAAGAGTCCTCTGAAAATAAATGGGACTTGATAGATTTCCATATCATTTATAACTTCCCTTAATTACACTTGGAAGACTTGCCAGTAAAACTGGAAAATTGGCAGCCTATATCCATTATAGTAATTTTGCCGACCATGGCAAGCAGCTGGCTTTACTGGATTTTATTTCCCATCACTCACAATTAATCATCAGCTGGAGATGTCTGAAACTCCTCAAAACGTAGCAATACTGTGTGACATTCAGGCCTCCTTAAAATGCTGAAATCTGCTGAGTAAATGGGCCGAGTTCCCCTTCCAGCGAACTCATTTTGGTGCGAGGCAGGCTGCCGGTTAATGAGTGCCACTTCGATAATCGGATGCGAATGTGAACCCTGACCTCGTGTCAAAGGAGAGGACGCAGCAAGCTGGATAAAAGATCGGTGATTCAGATCTGCAAACTTTACACCAATTAGACAGGGAGCGGGGAAATACATCAGCGCCCATTGGGTTTATCAGAAAGACTTGTGGGGCTTGTGACCATTTTGTAAGCCTAACATGGGAGACGTCCTGTCACAATCAGTAAGTCTTTATCCGATGACGCACAAAAGTCTGCAGAAAGTGTACCATATTCACAAGGACCCCGTGGTAGCAATGCCCTCGGGTGTGCGCCATCTTTTCATGCTTCTGAGCTTTAAAGAGCCCTGTCTCTGAGGAAAGATAGTCTTTTGGTCCTCGTGTAGGTTGGCGTTGCTGCCTCTCACATTCTGCTTCCACCCTGTGGCATGAGTTGCTTGGTTGGGAAATGACCGGAAGACAGTTCCCTGTCCTGTGTGTCACCTTTAGGTCAGCGGAGAGAATAACCACTGTGCGGTCCCTGAGTTACTCAAACAGCACCACTGACTGCTCCCAAATTCACATTACAATTGTTAGCAGCATCGAGATGTTAAGTACCTTCCTCTTCACTGACCTTTTTTCTTCTTCGTTTTTTTTTTTTTCCTTTCTCTCTTCTGTTTCTTTTTCCTTTTCACTCTGTGGAGAACAAAACTGAACTGCTACTTTGAACTGCACCATGCAGAAATAAACTGCTAAAACACAGACTGCAGGTCTAGCAGTTAATCACTCATTTATTTTGATATACCAAGCAACGTAAAGGTCGATTTGTCTGTAGTGTAACTCTGTGAAAAAGATACCTGAGATTAATTTCTTTTAAGAAAAAGAACCCTTTTACTTTACTTGGTTCAAATAAATGAGATTTTTTAGTTTGATTTTAGTTGCCTGTTTTGACAGATTTGGGTCATCACTGAGACCTCTCTAAATGGAAATGTAAAGGTGGTGGTTTTCACTGGTTTACCATCCACTGAAAGAAATAAATTATACGATGAAAATACAGCATTAAAAATGGTCCAGATAAATCCTTAAATAAGTTAGCAAGAACCTGTACGCATCTCTGTGGTTTTCATTTGCAGGCCAAATAACAGGCAAAAGGATATGTGCAATTATAGAATGAAAGAAATTGGACAATGCCCAAAAGACTGAAAAAAAGGGAAGAGAGATACAAGTGCCTAATTTTAGGATTTGCCGCTTTCCAACACAATGAGTGGAGCTGCAAAGGTTTAACATAAGAACAGTAATTAAACTTCTCTGCTTAAGTGACACTTGCACCAAGATAATTTTCAACAAATTGCACATCATCAGAAGTACTGACATGGCATTTTCACACGTAGTACCTGCTGAAAGTGCCTCCTTCCTTTCAAATCAGTAAGACTAGATGTTAACTGGATACTTCTGCTATAAATTTTGTGGGTTGAGGGGGTTATTTCCTTCCCAGACACTGCATCCTTTGTCATCAACCCAGCAGGCATTATATAAAACACAAAAACTTCATTTTTGAGAAAGAGGAGAAACTGAGAAGAAATTCAGATTAAGGGGTATTTCCATCCCACAATCACTAACACTTCCTGCCATTTTAAAACCATACTTCAGATCTACTGAGGCAATTCTGTACTTTTCCCGTAGATGTGTTTCCAGAACTCTCTTTAGATAATTGCTGAGTGGTTCATTTGCACACCATCCTCCCGATGAAGCCATGTTACAGTTAAATGTAACTGCTTAAGGAGAGAGTTTCTTGTGGCCTTGTAATTAGGCCACTGAATTCAGATCTGTTGTCCTTCGCATCTCAATCTTCAGCAGCACCTAGAGGCCTGTGTTTTTGGCTCTCTGATAGCAGAGTTTCACCAGAGGGTGGCAAAATCGTTTCTGAAATGCATATTTTAATAATAACACTATTTAAAAAAAATCCCTCTTCCAACAAACTTTCCTGCCTGTTATTTTTCCTTCTTGTTGAATCCAAAGTGGATATTCGTTGCTTCCTCATAACCTCAGAAATGTTTGGAAAGTTCAGAACAGATGGAAGAAAAGTAATGAGGTAGGGAAAAGGAGAGGAGAAGAAGAAAGGAAAGGAAGAGTGAGCTGCTGGGACAAGGCTATGGGCAGAGCAGCAGGTGTGGAAGGAAGGCGACAAAAGACAAGGAAAGGAAATAGAGGGGAAATAACTGGGAACAAAGAACAAGTCTTTGATACTATTCACCAAATTGGACACCTGCTAATGACTTAACTGCTTGCCTGAAGCTCAGGATGGAATTTCTGCAGGGTGTTGGGTTTTGGTTATTCTCTGTTAGTACAGTTAGTACACCGTATTCCCATAGCAAATACATATTTACCCTCCAAAACTTCTCATACTGTATCATTTCCAATCTGTTGGAGAAAGGGTGTGTAAGCACCTTTTAATGTAATGGTTTTTGTTTTGTTTTGCTCAGAATCTGTAGGCAAATATCAGTGCTTTCAGTCAGTTAGTGAAAAAATAGCTTTACTTACATTTTTGGAATGCTCTTCATGCAATGTACATTTGATCTCTGACTTCACATCTGTCTGTTAGTATATTCCTCCAAAGTGGTACACACTTGTCCTTAAATAGGTATTATTCATTTTACATATAATTAGAAATATATCTATGTGTATATATGTGTGTACATAAACATTTTGTTGGCATTGGCACATATAACAGTGCATAAACCAGATCTCTGCAGGTTTCAGATTACCCTGTTTAATGAAACTTGGACATCAGAGTGAAAGCATCCCAAACTTGCCAGGATAATGAGGGAATAGTAGACTCCATCTGCAAAAGAGCCCAATGAAAAGACTTGCAGTGGGCACTCGGAACCAGGCATCCCATAGGAGTGCACAGGTACTAAATCCTGGCACGTAGGTCCTGGCAGCCTTCCTCTCTGGCAAGCATCATTTTGTGGAATGACCAGCTGATCACTGGATTACACTGGGTATATTCCAATTCCCATTTTGCCTCTCATTTTTAGGCAGCCTCCACAACCTCTGTCAAGCCTTGAGTGTCAGTTTCCTCTGTGCAAGGTGGTCCAAGACATTGGAGGGAGGATCTGACTGGGAGGCACAGGGAGCCCAGCAGTGCAGCCCAGTGGGTTCCTGGTGACCTTGAGCTTGCACGTGTCTGTTAGCAGGACACAAAGAGGAAGCCTCAGTGTTTCCTTTTAAGGGCTCTGAGCTGTGGTGAAAGTGATGTGTTTGTCTCCCCGGTGGATGGGAGCTGCTGGCTCCTCACTGATGTGCTCCTTTCTGTCAGTCCAAAGTCATCAGCCACCATCAGAGGCTGCCATGTGCAGAGATGTGGCATTCTCCTCAGCATCAGCCCACTGGGTATTGCTGGACCTTCCAGCCCAAGCTCCCCCAGACACCTGCCAAGGAACTTTTGGCTTCTGAATCAGTATGAGTATCTGTGAGCCCTGCGCCAGCGAAGCAAAGCAGAAGTTCCCCAACCAAAAATGCACGAATTAAATTCTGCTTTGTATCTAATTGATGTTGAACTGTGGTGGTGTGAACTGTGAAATATGAACTGTGGAAGCTGGAGCTGAATGGATGGGATGGGAGAGGAGCCTTTCAGGTTTGCCTGGGGCAATAGTTTTAAGCAGGTGATTTTCTTTCCCTATTTTGCTGCCAGTTTTGTGATTGTCATTTGTGTTGTGACTGTGTAACTGGCTGAATTGACTTGTGTCATGAAAATCTTCATAGCATTTAACAAAATAATCCTTTTATTTTCCATAAGAATCATCACACTTAGAACACTTCAAATCCTTTATCCTCATTTTGTATTGCTTGAATTTCACCAGGTTTCGGAAGGTCAAGAGATTTGTGTAATTGAAGCAATGAAAATGCAGAACAGTATGATTGCTGCTAAAACAGGCAAGGTAAGCCACCTTAGGTCACTTAAAACCATATGCAACTTGTCAAACAGGATAGAATTTAAAAAGAAAAAAAGGAGGATTCTGGTTGTTAAGGAATTAAGTCTGATTGCTGTAAGTCTTTCAAAGTGAGGTGTCTTTAATTTTGTAACATTTGCATCTGCTGTGAATGCTGTTAAGTAGTTCCGAGCCTTAGATAGCACAGCAGGAAATAGTTTTACTGGCTTTGGAAATTCATATAACTCTCTTTCTCCTAAATGATTTGTTTTCTGTGATGTAACAATGCCAAGTTGAATTGAAAGGTGTTGCAGACCATTTCTCCAAATTTCATCTTTCCAGAGAGCAACAGAAGAGAGCTCTCTTTGCAAGTTAATTATTTAATGGCAAGTAATTTGACATTAAGAAAAAGCACCCAGAACAAGGCATAAAAAGTGCTTTTGCAGGAGGGAGAAAACAGCTATTTTTTATTATTGTGACTGTTAAATATCAAGCCAAGGTCTGCACATTTGTTAAGCTTTGCAAGGCTGTGCATTAGCCTATCCTGCTTCTGAGGGATCAACGATGCAGCCCTGGAGCTGGGACTTTGCTGCAGTGTAGGATGTGCCAAAACCAGCACTCTGGGCAGGGAACTGGTTAAGCTTATGTGACAAGGGCACGCCCTAAACCCCAGTTGGTCTGAGGACTGTCAGACCTCAAGTTGGGACTTCAGAGCATCCCTGTGCCAGATTATAATTCACAGCCTGAAACCATCACTTAGACGCGGGCCCCAGATCCATCCTTTCCAATGGGACAGCACAGTCTGGATCTGGATTATGTATTCTCCTCTATTACATATTTCCTAGCCTGCCCTAGCCCGTTTCTGCCTGGGGTCAAACTCCTCTGCTCTCTCTGAGGCACAAACCCCAGGGCAGGAGCCTTCAGCCCGCATGGAGGCAGCAGGGAGCCTGACTGCGGGCAGGGACGGGGTTTGCCACTGGCAAGGTTCGCTGAGATCTCAGGATGGCTCTCAATGCCAAGGACTGTTTGTGTGTTTACAAGAAAAGCTTTTTTGGCACAGTTCTAAAATTGTCACCGAGGCTGGGTCCCAGGACTTGCCTCTTCCAGTGCATCCAGTGCAAAATTGGGTCTCAGGAGAAAAAAATACGGAGAGGATTATGTTCCTTTTCCTTTTGCTCTAACATTGCCACTTTATTATTTTATTTCATGCATTAATTTCTATATAATTTATTTTCTCACTTGATTAATATTTCCAAGCATTTAGATTTTTTTATTTGTTTAACCCATTATTGCTCCTCTTTGCATCCACTGTTTTTAAGTAGTATTTGTAATTAAAATGCCATTCCCTCTCCCACCCACCCCATTTATTTTTCACTTTAACCTTCCCTTTCCCACCAAGGTGTTCTGCAATCCATAGGTCTGTTCCTTACCATCCTGCTCATACTTCTCCTAATAATAAACATTTCCCCCTCACTCAGTAGAGATGCCACAGAAAACCTGTGTTTGGTTTATTAATCCTCCAAGGTAGGATGTGAAAGGCGCACAGAGCATTCAGGGGGCCACATGTGCACCTTGCAATGTCCCCTTGGTGCACCCATTTTAATAGCAAGCACATTATTTGACCTTTAGAATTTTAAGAATTTGAATAAGCACAAAAGTTTTGGGCTGTGTAGAAATGAAGCTGCTAAACACAATTCATCCTGTTCTGCAGTGCAAAGTCATGGCTCTGAGTGCTAAAATAACTTGGCCTCTCTGCAGGAATGGGATGTTTGGCACAGGCTGTTAGTCCATGTTTTGATGCTTTGAAACTATGTTTTGAAACTCAGTTCATTTGTCTTCAGCTGGAAGATGTTCCCATTTTCATTCCTGACTTGAATTCCTTTTCTGTATCAAACCCCATCTTCCTGTTTGTAACTGTGAGAAAAGTGGCTTGTTTTTATCTGCTTTGAGTTTACTCCAGCTGCAGGTGGTTTCAAAAAGAGAAAGCTGGAGAGGAACTGGCAAGCCTCCTGTCTTCTACGGGACAGCTGTGCTTGGGTCAGCACAAGGAGCTGACCCCGCTGCACGGCAGAAATCGCTGGGGAGTTTGAAACACTGCTTAGCTCCAGTGTTTGCTGGACCTTGGCTTTGCAGAAAAAGAAAGGCAAGGGGTAGAATGTTTTTCACACTGCTTTCATCTCCTAGAAGATTGAGGCTCAGCAATCGGGTACACTGCCCAGCTACTGATTTAGAAGTAAAGCCCTTGTTTGTACCTATCACGCTGTCTTTGCCCATGCTCAGCATCATTTCTGGGGCAGTGCTGTGAATGTGCCTGTGCTATGGAGGCACAGATCTGCTTACAGCTCACGTGGCTTTAGACTGCCAAACATGGATGTGGACAATGGCATGTCCATCATAGCCTGGTACTTGGGGTATGCTGTGCATTTCCTTCAGGAGCCCAGGGTTGTGTTTGGATGGCAAAAAGGAGCTATCTGCTGAACAAGGCTTTGGGCGTGCCAGTGTGAGCTCTGAATTAATACAGGAAGCAAACTCTATACTGCTTCAAATACTTTCTATTGCTTCATGTACTGAAAGGGAATTCAAACCTGTTGCACCCTTTTATAGAGGAAATGAGGGACTAGTGCAAGATGTTGGTGTTTTAAACTTAGGAATCTGCATGGGAGTATGCAGTTCATCTACAGATATAGTTGCTCTTAATTGACAGTGATAGCCCTTTGCTAACTTCAGTTATGTTAAAGGATCCCAATTCAGATTTGAATCATCTATCCCAACTCCCTGGAGACTGAGAGAAACCCACTTCATGGCTGCAGTTCCAAGACTATGCTATATTTGGAAACTGTAATTAAATAAATGGTGGAATATTTCATTGCAATGTCCCAACATGAGTATTGAACAATCAGCCTGTCTTCTATTTAAAACAAATAAACAGCAGTGCAACCAGGTGAAAAAAGGTACTTTTTAATTTTAAAAAATGGCATCTCTATCTGATATTCAGGTCTTGAAGCAACTCCGTTGCAAGCAAACCAGCTAATGGTAGGTGCCTGAACACCCTGGTGGGGCTGGACACCATTTGTCAAGCACTGATACTCAAAACTCAGCTGGGCTCTGAACACTGGAGGTGGAGCACTCAACCTCTGGAGGCCTGTGCAGCACAGGTGGATCTGTGTCCCTGGGTGTCCTCAGGCTGCACAGCAGCCATCACCCCATGCATGCAGATGCAGTGCTCCCTGCAATACAAGCCATGTCAGCCAAGCCATTTATTTCACCAGGCTATCGAGGAAGGGTTTAAATTCTGCTGTTCCTGTACCCTAGGTGAAAGCTGTGCACTGCAAAGCTGGTGACACTGTTGGAGAAGAAGATCTGCTGGTGGAACTGGAATGACAGGTTGCCTCTACATTGTTGAATTAACTAAGCCTTTATTATTTTCATCTGTAAAGTAACATTAAGACATTTCAACACAGAAAACGGACAGTACTACGCACAAGATTTTATACAGACATATTTACTGTATCAGTGGTTAAGACAGCAAACACAGATGTTAAATCTTGGCAACAGATCCCAGATTTTTACTTCCAGAAATACTTGTATATAACCTTTGTAATGCTTTGATTTTTCAGGATCAAATAAAATCAATAAAATACCATTTCTGCTTTGAAACAGGAAAAGCCTCTTTTTTTTAAAAAAAGAAAACACAACAAAAGCCAAAATCTGATTTGTCTTCTCTACAGCAATGTCCCTGGTTTGAGGCCCCAGCCAGGCTGTGCAGAATGGCTGGCAAGAATGAAAAATTAACCACTGAGCAAACTGAGCAGTTCTACTTTACTCTGTGTAAGTGCTGCACAAGTAGCAGAGATGGCCTAAATTCTGATCCGATTTATATTGAATTAGGCTATATATTTATTGAATTATTATTTATTAAGTAGTAATAAATTATTATAGAATTACTTATATTTTAAATACTTATATATTACTATATTTTTAATGCTTTGTCTAGATTAGATTTCCATTACAGGTTAGAGACTTTATTTTGCTAGTGCAGACATTTGTCATGTATTTTCATTTAAAGTTGTAAGGGAATTGTCTTTTTTATTCAAACTCCATACTCAATTTCCCCACTCTTATCTTCTTGATACTGATTACTGGATGCCTTTACAGAAGGAGCTGGCACTGTTCTCAGAGCTCTTTAGCTGCCCCAAGGTACTGCTAAGAGCACGTGCTGTCCCTCAGACCAGGCCTCCTCCTGAATGCCTACAGGAAAGGCAGACAAAGGGACCTTGACCACTGCCCTGGGGTGGAGCGGGCCTGCTCTCATTTTCTTGCCTAGGATGTTCAGAGTCCTGCTATTTCCCAGAAACCCTGTGGCCAGAGGTGCCTGGGCCCTTCACTGGAAGGTGAAGGATGGAAACAGTCGGTGACAGGGCTGGTGATTCATGTTAAACCAGGAACACTTCATTCTGCTTGGAACTTCTGACTGAAGAGGCATTCTTCCTGTTATTGAGTCACTGCTAATTAACTACACCACATGGCCAAGGGGGAATGTGTAGCCCAGGGATCTGCTTAGGGAATTAGTTTATAAAACTCATCAAGATGAGTAAGGAGAGTGTTTGGATAGTACCTGCCTTCCAGGAAAATCAATGCTTTTGCAGTTGGAGAAACTGAGGCAGAGACCCTGAAGATCTCCTTACAAGTCTCCTTACCGCCATCTTACCCTTTCCCAAAGGAGCACAGTTCAGTCTCTGCAGGTTGCCCTAAACATACACAAGTATTCTACTATCAAGTTACTTGGTTTGCTTATTGCAGCAACATAAAAGCTTTTCTAAATGAGATGCAGCAGTGCCTACTGCTGCTAAAGTTTAGGCTGATTCCCTACCCTGGATCTCCTCTGGCCATCACAGGGCTACTGGCAGTGAAGCAAAAGTACAATAGAGTTCTTTACTGTATCCTTTCTGCATTTGATGGTACTTTGGCTCACTGCATGGCATACAATGCCTGCTCCCATCCCTTTGGCAGCTTTGGCTACTGTACAATCTATCTGCACCAAACACTGCAGCTGAAGGAAAATATAAGGCACAGGAGTGTAACAAGAGAAAGCCACAATTCTCCCAGATTGTACAGAAACCAGCACAGTTGGTTGGGTCAGGGGGACAACAGTCTTCTTTACATATTTTTTTCTCAATTTATATGTTGCAATAATCACAATACAGGTCCTTTGGATATTTTTATAATGTATATAATTTTTTCCCCCATTAGGAAACTCAGTTTGCATATGGTTGCAAGTTCTGCATTTAAATGCTTGGCAAAAGTCACCTTGATAATAAATGCTCACAATGGCTCCAGTGTAGGTTTGCTTTTCCTGGTCCCCAACAGCCCCCACATCCCCCAAAACAGACACACACACACAAGCACACAGACACACACCCCCCCAAATCCTACAGTCATGCAGTGAACGGAAGCAGAACCCAAAGTGCTTAGAATGTAAAATTAAAAATACAATTTTAAATGTAACTCTTATATTCTCAGTATTTCTTGACAGTGCCTTTTAAAACTAAACATAGTTTAAAAATACACCTTTCCAGTTCAGAAAAAAACCTACTGCAATGTAGAGTAAGAATAATCTTTATGTTTTCTCCAGCAATTTCCTATTTGTCTAGAAGCACCAAGTTATCTGATCAGCTTCCCCTGTTTACATGCAGTAGCCTACTAAACTCATTACAAGTGAATATTCAATAGGAGTTGTGCTTTACTTTAGAGACATTTAAATCTGTTTCAGATATTAGTGCAAGAAAATTTGTCAATTCAGGGGGAAAAAAAAAATTAATCTGTTCCTCTGCCTTTTCACTGACCTCCATTATTATGCACCAAGGCAAAGGGGAAATTTGAGGGAATAATTAGACCCCAGACCCGACATGCACATACAGTTTACACGTGGTGCAAACCCAGTTAGCTGCAGCAGGCTGGGGGGGCCAGGAGGACACTGACTGCCTGGGGAGGAGTTTGCAACTCTGGGCCTACAGGACTTCAACACTAGTGCCAAGGCTCCTGGGTTGGGGAGGTTACAAGAGCTCCTGCATTTTAATAACAAGGTATTACAGCTTTCCTGGAAAGGTTACCGAGCAACGCCTGCTTAGCACTATGTCTTCGGCCAGGCTGCGTCACCTCCCGTTTCTATTCCCGGCTTTCCCGTAGGACGTAGGAGAGGCCGTGCTTCCCCGAGGAGTCGTAACTGTCATAGTAGGGGAGCCCGACCCACTCGGGCGGGTACGTGGCCGTGCTGTACACGAAGCACTCCAGGACGCCGTCGGCCGCTGCCCGCGCCTCCCCCGCGCCGCCCTTCCCTTCCCACTCCACCACTTGGATTCTCATCAGGGTGCGCTGGTACATGTCTGGGCAGCCTTCGAACTCATCCAGGAACTGCAGCATCTGCTCGTCGACAGAGTATATCTCCCCAGCAATGTGGTGGCCCGTCCCCGGGATGTTCAGCATGTAAGGAATATTGTACTTCCCTGCAATCACCAGCGGGTACTTCTCCACCGTGCGGCCCCTTCCTTGGAATTTCGCTAGGCCTTTGGCCGTGTTGATCATGTGCTTGTAGTTGGGCTGGCCCTTCTTGAGTGTGCCGTAGACGAAGACACGGGCCATTGTACTTGCAAAAGCAGCTGGAAGACAAAGAGTACGTTACCCATGGAGCCAGTGCCCTGGAGAGCCACGGCCCTGCCAAGACAACTCCTACACAACAGGTTGTTCAGGCACATACAAAAGGGGTCTCATAAGCCTAAACCACATTTAAGTATCGTATTCAATTCAAGTATCTTGAAACTTTTCAGAAAACAACTACATCAGCAAAAAACAGAGACCAGGTGAAAGTCAGCCTTTTGCAGCTCTCTGCTGTAACCAAATTACATTCTCTAAGGAATCCCAAACATCAGCCAAGACATCCCTGACTCCCAGGAAAAGCTCTAAATCTTTATTTTTCCCTCTCTCACCATTACGGGAGCTGTGCTGCACCAACTATGTGGTATTGTGCTCGGTGACTCCCCAACAGAAAGTGTAACCTGGTGTGGAGTCATCTCATGGATGTGCTGGTGGATGTGCAGTCATGCCAGCACCAAGGTCCTGCCTGCTGAGTGACAAGACAAATGCTTAAGAGCAAGCTGTCGGACCAGAGGAGAAACTGGAAGCCAGGGCTGCTGGCAGAGAGACCAGGTAAGGCCGTGTTCCTCCCCTCTTCCCCAGACAGACACCCCAAAGTGTTAAATCACTTCAAGTAGCTGGTCTGCACATGTGGGAGCCCCCTCTTGAAAACAGACCCTGAACGACCATTTGTTTTATCTGTGAGCATAAAACAAAATTGGTTTAAATGGGATAAAAGACTGGCTTTACTGAAAAGTAATGGGGGGGGGAAGATATACCTTCATAGTTCCTGCATTATTTTTTCACACTGTGCCCTGTTTGTGCTCCATCATTGCTGCAGGGTAGAAGCAGTTCTTGCACTGTGATGTTTTCCCACATTTTACCTGGGGTCACTGACTGAGCAGAGTCTGCCTCAGCCACAGTCATCTGGCTGGGCCAGACACCCAACATCAGAGGAGTCTTTGCAGCTCCTCTTGGAAAGAGTGTCATAAAATAATGTATTTCAAGTTTGAGAAATATTTAAAAACAGACTGGAAGTAGAAATTTAATCTATTTACTGTAATTTACTCTTATTTTAGTAAACTGTTAGGTTAGGTCAGTTATCCAAAGGGTGGGTTGCTGGCTGAGAACAGTGTCATTTAAAAATCCTCAGTAGCTAAGCAATTTCCCCTTTGGTGAAGGAAACAGTTTGTATCAAAATACAGCTTTCCAAGCAAAAACAGTGTGTGCCTTCATTTACTGGCAAACTGCTTTCACTTAGGGGAATAAGAACACACTGATTTTTTCCCTGTATTTTATCAGATATACTTCAGAGTAATTTATCCTTCATGACATAAACGAGTTTTTTTCTTGGATGCAGCTCATTCCCTCACAATAAAAAGAGCATTAATATTCAGTTGGCCCGAGTCTCTTTTATAAGAAAAATCATTACCTTTCAGATTGTGTTTTGAATAACAAACACAGATCCTTCAGGAAGAAACTTGTCCCAGTGGGGATTGAGAAAGGATCAGAGTTAAGCACTGAAACATGCAATTAATTCCCATTAGGGGATTAGGGCACTCGTGTTCACTTTGAATCAGAAAAATGAATTGTGAATTAAATTGTTCACAACCAAGAGGTTACTTGTCAGAGTTAATAAGTTAAAAAATAAAAAGGGAAACCTAAAACGCAGATAAAAAGCTCTATAGTGAGTGGTGCATCTGTAAGAAAAAGATACGCTTCATTTCCATTAAACAAAAGCCCTGTCCCTACTGTACAACTGGAGATAAGCTTCCAGAAAGTTCACAGAGAACAGTGTCACCATTTCCTGAAACTGGTGAAAACAACTTCCCTGTTTCTTATGGCACAGCAGCTGGCTGTTGGGAAACACCACCCATTTAAAGAAAGGCACCCATCATCCCAGTACAGGTCTGCAGAATTCAACAGCAACAAAGGAACTTGCTAACCCAGGTTTGGGCAAGTGTTGCTGATTTAGCCTTTGAGCAGATTGATTCAGCAGGCAGTACAAATGGAGATGGAGTGGGAAGCTGCCACAGTTCCCTGTGGCATTTCTGTGCCCCACAGCAGCCCTGTCGCTCATGCTGGATGGGCTGAGCAGAGTGACTTCTATTAAAAAAAAACAACAACAAAGCAAAGGCCAGCCCTCCAGCCAAGGAGGGATTGGAATAAACTTGGTAATAACATTTCCTGATCACTGCTCCATATAAATAAGACATACACAATTTTCTGCACAGTAAATCTGGTCTCCAGTGTGCCGTGTGTTGCGCTGCAGAAAGGCTGTAGATGTATTAGCATCAGTTAAAGCACTTGCAAATCCTGGGCTTTCAAAAGAGTTTTAGCCACCTTGTGGCAGGAGAGCACAGAGCAGAATTGTCTTTGAGGGTCATTTCACAGGCTTTCACTACACAGCTGAAAAGAGTTATAGATGGCACCCCCTTGCTGAATCACCACCAAGAAGTTGCCTTTTCTCACTTAATCCAGTTTGACACTTTTTACCTTCACTAAACCACCTGACAGGAAAAGAAAACCCACCAAAAACCAAACCAAAGCTGCCCAGACTTATACTGAATATTAGCTGGCGGGATGAAACAAACCCATTCAGTAAGTACTTTCATGAAATATTCATACCAGAATCATTAAAATTTAATGGCATGGGGAAACACGAGTGAAATTTGTACGTCATCTCTGCAAAATATTTCTTTTAGCTATGAAAGATGACCTGCCGGTTCGCTTGTGGGATCTGTCACTAGTTGCTTCATCAGGCAAGATGCAAACATCAGTATGGAGAGGAGCTATTTCAGCATCACACAGGTAGGTGATGTTGGGTGAAAAGTGGCTCACAACTGGTGCCAGCCTGGAGTGCCCGTGTTGCCACGGCATTAGTGCTGGTAGGGCGGCAGCCCTGTATCCACATCCACCCTTACCCACCAATGGAGTTCTGGGTCACTTTTGTTTTTTTCCCTCGAGGCCCTGCAGCTCCAGCAAGGTGAGAGAAGGGTGGGTGGCCGTGGGGCCAGTCGCTGGCTCACTCACCATATGCACGTGCAAATGAAGCTGCAACCAGGCTCTTCACTCCCAGGTTGTGCCCAAAACAAGACCTTGCAGCAGCTTTGGCAAAAACCCCCTCTTTTTTTTTTTTTTTTTTGCACAGACAATTTTAATTCAGACAATTACAGGATCTTACTAGCTTCTTTTAAAAATAAAGCATGGCCCCAGAGCTGTGCATTATGCTGGCTCCAGGGCTGTTTGCAATCATGCTCGCAGTGGGTTTGGGAGAAAAAGTTTCAACAAAATAAAAACCTAACTCAGAAAGTATCCATTTCTCTCACTCCATACAGTAACATTATTTTCCCTTGAGAAAAATTCTCCGCATTGGCTCTGTGACCAGATATAGTTACACATTAATTCTTCAGAAGTTTCTTAAAAACTGTAGGAAACAGGTGAAAAAACAAAATGCCTTGAACTTTAAACTTGAGCCCAGTCTGTTTGAATGAAGGGAGTTTTAAGGTCACTCTTCACTCAATGCTAACTTTCAAGAAGGACTAACATGCCAGAGAGGACTCCTGGGACCGCATCCTGTTGGTCCTTTGATGCTTTCATTTTGTTGCTTGCTATTTTCTTTATAGCACAGACAAGGGCTTCCTGCCTGGGCCGACCCCTTCCCAACCTTGCTGAATACCTCGGAAAAAGTTTATGGCAAGACACCTTTCTTACATTAACCACAGAGGCACCACTGAAACGATGGCTCCTTTGAAATCAAGAGGTTATGGTCTCCTCGCAGCGGTCACCCGCTCCGAAACTGTGAGGTGCTGGTTTGTGAAAACAAACAAGAGTATTGGAGTAACCAGGGCCATGCTGGATGCTACTGGGCACTACCTGAAACTCCACTTAACCTCCTTTGCAGATTCTTTTCATTTCTTCCTTGGATAACTCACATCCCCAAACCAACAAATATTTCTGTTCTTAAACTGGGGTATCTTGTGAGTCTCTGCCAGGAGGCACAGTGAGGATGCCCTTCCTTTGGACAGGCATCAATCACAACACTGCTCATGTGCTTTGTACCTCTTTGTCATCACACCAAACATTTGCCTTTTATCTGTCTGAAAACATTCCAAATCACTTTAAACTGTACTGCGTAGAGAAAATGTGTTAAAATAATTTTTATTACTTACAGAAAGAGTTTAATTCTCAAAGTGACTTTTAGAAGGTCTCAAAGCGACAGATAAAACTACCACACACAGAAAGATGCAGGGAATGGAATGTACAACACATGCTGGACACAACATTAGACTGATTAACAGGCTAAGTTTCTAAAGTGCAGGGACAGGAGGGCATTGTCAGCACATCAGGACAAGAAAAGGTGGATGAAAAAACCAGAAGGTCAGTGGATGTGGACGAACTGAATTGAGAGGAAGGAGGGGAAAGCTGTCACCTGAAGAGAAAAATGTATTACTAAGTATTGACTGTTTTGTCATAATATTAAGTCACGTTGCACAAGTTTCACTAAAGTATTGGGACCTCAATTCAGAAACCTGTGGACTATAAAACTATTTAGAAAGAGCTCAGGGCAGAGAATTGAGTCTAGAACTGTTTTACTTGGGCCAAGAATGAACCAGCAGGAGCTTAAATAGGAGCTGATGAGATGGGGCATAATCACCTAAAAATATGGGTAAAGGTTTTAAGAAGAGACAGTTGATTCTCTACATACATAAACACAAAACCAGCCAAATTTTTTTGCATGGAATCATTAACATGGATAGGAGCAGCTTTCCAATTGTAAGAACAGACAGGCATAAGAACAACCATAACAAATGACCCCAAAAAAGCTTGAGTGCCCAGTGCCCTCTGTCTTAGGGTGGTCAACAACAGATACCTCAACATCACAGCACATGAACAGGGCAAGGCAACATCGATGCATTTCCAGACTTGGGTCCAGACCCTCCCCAAGTCAAAGTGATGAGCATTGTGCTGTGTAAAGGCCTCTTCTCCCTGTGAGCTCTCACACCTGTTTTTCTGTCAGCAATGGCAGCAACAGCACAGAAGGCAGCCCCAGGCTGTGACTGCATGTATGTGCATGAGGCCAGATTACTGTGGGGTCTTTCCCTGATGCCTGCCTGCTTCATCTTCCTGAGTCTGTGCACCTCCTCAGTGCCACCAGATACTTTTCCAGTGATGGCTCTTACGTCCACATATATTTAACAAACACTCTTTACTGATTCTCCTAAGGTTTTCTGATATAGGGAAACCAGAACTGAAATACTTAATAGTAGATAAACCATGAATTTATAGAGGGAGAGAAACCATGTCTCCTCCTTTGTTCACACTCTGTTCTCCCCATGCTTTTTTGCGTGTTACTGAGCAACACCCTGATGTTTCAGAAGAACACAGCAACACCTCAAGCATCTTAGTCTTGAGTGCCAACTGAGGTGTGTTTACTGAAAATAAATAAATAGTGTGGAAGCCTTGAGAACGTGAACTCTTGAAAACTTGTTCAAACTATCATGGAGGCTACAGTTATTCTTGTCTTAGAGAAAGGCAAGAGCCTAGATGGCTTCTCAAAATCCCACTCAAGCATGTGGGTCCTTACAATGCAGTGTTAAACACACTACAATTAATTTAAATTATATACAAAAATATCTCTTTGCACTTTTAGCGGAGGTGCTTACACTGTTGTATCTACACAAAAGAAGGAAAAAAAACAAGCCACAAGAATGGAGCAGAAGCTTTAAATGCCAGACTGCTGTTACAGGAAAAAAGTAGAAAAACAACTTTTGATAGGGCAACCCTGCTATGCCATGGTGAATTTGAAGTGGTTTCCATCATTGAGATGCAGAACAGAGCCCAGAGTTTCAAACCGCCGACATCCTGAAACTCAGGACAGAGCCTGCAGCTTGGATGGGTTCCCTGCGAGGTCAGCACATTAATTTACATGCCAATACCCGGAGCGGTCAGTTCGCTGGTTTGGACCGACAAGATCATCCCGGCCTGTGGAACACGGCAAACACTCTGAGTACCTAAGCATGGGAATGTATTTTTCTACATTGAAAGGATGGTGAGAGAGAGAACGGGAAGAGAGAAAAGATGGGGTCTTGTGTGGGATCGTGAGGTGCCTTTCCACAAAGGAAATGAGGGAACAGCTGCACAATGATCCTCTGTGAGGAGGGGAGAGGTGCCCAGGTCACGGCCCAGCACCGTCCCTTGGGAGTGCGACTGAGCCTGGAAGGGAGATGTTTATAAAGCCCCATTGGTGAGCAAGAGCATCCTCCCACTGGCAGGGGCCTCTGGCTCAGGAAACCATCTTATGCCTTTGCCCCTGCTCTGTGGAGGTGCCATGGCAGGGGCTGCAGGCAGGATGAGCTCTGCCCAGGAGAGACCCAGTGGTGCCTCTCGGACCTCACTGTGTGGCTGGGAGGGCCAGTAGCTGGACATCCTGACAGAACAGAAGAGGCCACTCCAGTCAGCAGCTCCATAGGTGGTAGCAGGATGTCTCCCTGGGATGAGTCAAGGTGCCTGAGCCCTGCACAGCACCATGTGGAGAGGTCACTGCAACACGATGCTCCTCAAAATTTGCTGAAAACCAAATGAGAGCACAGATGTTCAGGGAACAAAATGTGCTCTGCTAAATGAGCCAAACAGAAAAATCCAGGTATAAATCGGAGAACAGTGTCACATTACGCTGTAGTATTTTTCCTCCAAAAATGGCTACATACTCAGTCCAGCATGGACTAGCTACTAAAACACAAACCTTTGACCAACGTGTCAGAAATCAAACATCAGAAAAACCCAACAGACTGGTTTTTTTTGACACATGATTCCTGGGAAACTACGGGCTGCTTTAAAGGATCATTGAAAGGTTATTCATATGCATTTGCGGCAACCATATATACACACACAAGGATTTTCTACAGAGAGCCATGCTTTGCTTGTGAAGTGTAAGTGGCCACAAGAAAAAGAGAGAGAAAAGTTAAAACCGGCTGTACTGGAGGAACCACCAGATCTAAATACAAGCACAATTTTAAATATCCCACCAGAAAGGGTACAGATAATGTGGGATAATAGCCAAGGACATTTGCTCTGAAGCAGG
The DNA here is from genome assembly GCA_013397195.1 of Hylia prasina. Lineage (NCBI taxonomy): Eukaryota > Metazoa > Chordata > Aves > Passeriformes > Sylviidae > Hylia > Hylia prasina. Next base: position 1,044,572 of record VYXD01014089.1, on the reverse strand, counting down.
ATCATACAAATTTTGTGAGGTTCAGAAGCAGTGGACAATAAAGTATATCTATACACACAAGTTACATTAACAGTAATGCTTTTTTATTTGTATGTATGCCACTAGGTAGAACTGGAAGGAGGAGAAGCCCTCCTCGACATTTAGACGACCAGAGTTGAGGTTACTAAAGGTGTATACAAGCAAAAGAGTAGGTTTTTTTTTTTTAAAGGAGGAAGTCTTATACCATCCTTTCAGTCTATGAATCAAATTTGTAGAAAAGCATAATATTAACATGGGGCATACTAGTAACAAAATGAATCAGCTCAACAGGCTGCCCAGAGAACTGGTGGAGTCACCATCCCTGGAGGTATTTAAAAGTTGTGTAGATGCGGTGCTCAGTGATGGAATGGTGCTTAGTGATGGAATTGGCATTGCTGGGTTAACAGCTGGACTCAATCTTAAAGGTCTTTTTCCAAACGAAATGATTTTGTGATTCTATTCTAATTCACTACAGTTACTTTATTTGTCCTACTAATTAAATGTATATGCAATGTAAGTGTATATGCCTTACACTGGTAAGTTATCTGGGCAGTTTTATTTAATAAAAAGATTTTTGAAGTGAATTTCAGCTTGCAACTTAATACAAGTCAGAAATAAAAACCCAATCCATATCTCAGCAGCATATCTCTTCCACCATTTTCTAATATAATAAAAGGCAAGAAAATACAAACCAAAACAGGATCAAATCAAAACTACAAAGAACCACAGACAGATGTATAGAATTAGCTTCAATCCCACTGAGGCGTATCACTTATCTTAGAAATTAGTAACAAGTTTACAACAGAATAAGTAAGTCACAGATCATCATGAAAAGAGAATTAATGAGCCATTTCAACTGTCCTGGTCTTGTTTTTTGCTCTCTAAGAATGACTTGCAAATTCTTGCAATGAAGTCTGAAACATACCTCATGTCCTTCTTCAGCAACAGGGAATGCATCCTTATCCCAAAGTAAATACACTTACTGGCCTCCTATCTTCTACACAAAAGAAATAATTACATATTCGGTGGACATCCAAAAAGCATGAAATTGCACTTTGCAAGGCATTTGAGTATTTGCTTTCAAATCCATAAAATGTACTGACCAAACTCTCAAATATCCTCCTGCCTGCTAGAATCAAAGCAAGACAAGAAATCTCCAATTTGTATGTGTCCTATAAAGGATGTGTTGAATTAAATGTTTATTTTCCGGTAAAGAGCAGTTTGGTCTCTGATGCAGAAACATGTTCTACAGTCTAATGCAAAATTTAACACAGGTCTGTAAGATCTGTATTTACTGAAAAATGAGGAAAACCAGCTACACAACCCCTTAAATCTTCTCATGGAGTCACAAGAGTCTCACAAGAATTACTGATGGAAATAATTACCTATCTCTATATGAACATTTGCAATTGCAGATAAAAGCTATTTTGGTTTTATGATGACATGTAGAATTTGCTCTAATTCAAGGTCTCCTTGCCAGTTCTCTTCCCAGAATGCTGGGAAGGAAGTTTTAATGAAGAGCATCTTATAGCAGGGTAAGACTGTAAAAGGATTACATAATATTCATCCTAATTTATGTGAGCCAATTATTTACAAGTAAAATATTTACATAAATGAAAACAGCTTTAAACATGCTCTGCAGCCTCTCTTCAATGACCTTTGAGAAAGAATTTCTGATAGTAACTTGATGAAGAAAGAAGAACAGAATTAAGTACTGGAAGTAAATTAGGGGATTAATATGCAATGTGGTCCTGAATGCAAAAAAGCCAGGCCAGGGTCATTAAACAACCTACTCTGACAAGGATAACACTGTGAACTTGGAGTTCATTATTTAATAATCAGTGAAAACACCTCCAGACCAAGTCAGAGGGAAGAACTGTCTATGAGCAAGGAGTAAGTTAAAGGAAGAGTATAATGGACTATGCTGAGATAAGAAGTAATTTTATTACACAGACAAAAATTACCAGTTTTTGCTCTCAGGAATCAATGTTGTTTCATTTCTTAGTGATCTTACTAGAATAATTAGCTGTGTGCCTACCACATCTATGTGTGATGCATCCAGAAAAGCATCATTTCATGCTACAGCTACATGAGAGAGGCCAGGGATGGCCTAAGAACTGTGTAATTGAAGTAAGATGATATTTTAATGATACAAAGTGCAAGAACATGTGCTTGGGGACCACAGACAAGAGCTTCTGGGGCACTCATCATTTGAAGGCAATAAAGCAATCAGAATCTCTCAAGCTGGAAGGGTAAGGATAAGAATCACAGAGTCCAACTCCCTGCTCCTCTCAGGACTGCCTAAAGCTAACCCATATGACAAAGAGCCCAGACTGTCCTTGATCTCTGACAGGCTTGGAGCCGTGACAACTTCCCTGGGGAGCCTGTTCCAGTGGCCAGTCACCCTCTCAGTGAAGAACCTTTTCCTATTGTCTGTGGTCTCAGGGTGCGAGGAGTGAAACAGGACTCATGGACTCTGTATCAGAAGGCTTAACAAGATTTATTAAAGTTGACTCCATTTTTCTCTGGGCTTGACTATTTCTGCCCAGGTGAAGAGCATGCTGCTGCTTCTTCCCTGCGCCCTGCTCAATCCATTCCCCCCCAATCCTTCCCATACCAGGGAGATAACAAAACTTCACCCATTGGTTAGGAAAGAGAAACAAATCCGCATCTCCTGGGAGACAAGAGATACAGGAGAGAATGTTCACAGACTTGTGCTGCAATTCTCTGCTTTTGCAGAGAATATTTCTCTGCAGGGAAAAATATATATATGTTCATACAACAATTGTCCAGTCTGGATCTCCCCTGTGTCATCTCATTTCCTTGTGTCCTGTCACTGGCCAGAAGAGAGAAGATCAGCACCTGCCCTCCACTGCCCCCCTGGAGGAAGCTGTTGGCTGTGATGAGGTCCCCCCTCAGCCTTCTCTTCTCCAAGCTGAATACACCAAGTGACCTCAGCCACTTCTCACAAGTCTTGTCCTCATGATCTTTCACCACCCTAGCCACCCTGCTCTGGACACACTCTAATGGCTTTTGTGAAGGATTTTACTTCTACAAACCAGGTAGTTTCCCATTTCTGCATCATGAGAGCATATAGAGCAGCTGAAAAGGACCTTTTAATTTTTGAAAAAATAAAATTAGCATTCTAGAGACATAAATTTTCCAAGTTACTTTGTGTGCACATCAGAAGTAACTCACATACCTTGAGGCACTGAAATATCTACGAAAGTGTCCAACTACACCTTATCCATCAATCTAGAGTTTGTGTTGAGAAAGCCAGCATGAATTAGGCAGTATTACAATATAAAATGTTCTGAATGCCTCGAGCTACATCTTAAGATGTAGCCAATTTAGGACTGGAGCAGGTCCCAGGCAAAGGTGATTAAGCCTCCATTATAAATTAGCATATCCTCTAACTAGCTTTACTATCTCCCAACAACAGCCTCCTCGCACACCCCGAATATGGGCCAAAATTATGAGAAAAGAGAATGGCTAAACTGGCTATATTAGCTGTCAACAGAGCAGACCAAAGGGGATGTACAGAACTCAGCATGGAAAGGGAAACTGCCACTGTCCCCTGTCCATACCATAGGACATGAGGGAGAAGTGACATATTCCTGCTTTCTCAGGGTACGCTGTGGAAATAAGAAAACAGTTCATACATGCTGCTATTTTATTGGGATCCCACAGGTCCCAAATATCCAGCACTATGTATAGTATCCTCCAATTCACTTCCTCATGCTTTTTCAAGTTTCAGTGTGAGTGAACAGGATAAGCAGGACAGCAACAGGAAGTCCCAAGACTTCTCTATCCTTCTAAGTGAAAAGTTTCCTCTTGCATTGGGAGCAGCAGATGTTTTCAACGAACACCTCTCAGCACAAACTGATGCATGTAAAACCAACTGTGCTTCCTGTCAGCAGCTTTGCTCCTACTACTACTTATAATTTACTTTTATACCACAAATAAAGAGAGCAGCCTCCAGTAAATACAATCAGCACCACACTTTTAAAAACAGACTGCTTGCACTGAAAGGTTTCGGCTCATAGCAAACACAGCCTGGGAGTTTCAAGAAGTAGTTCTGGATGAACACTGGCACACCCTCACACCACATGCATTTGACAGTGAAAAACTGGAATAAGAAGAGGAATTTTACAGATTAACCCCAAATCATATTTTTGGAGTTAAAATTATGCTACCTGAAAAATATTAAAGATAAGCATTATTCACACAATATTGAAAATGCACAAAACATTATTAAATAACTTCTTAATCCAACTTGGCCATGGGAAGTTGCATTTCAGCTCTTGAACAAATCAGTCACTGCCCTCCCAGGGCCCCTCTCCCCACCCAAACACTGCGCAGCACAGCAGTCTCAGGCAACTTCCAATGCCCACACACAGAAATAATGTTATTCTGAACAGAATTTCTCCCAGACTTAACAGTATCTAGGGACATCTGGAAATCTCAGTTAATTTCACTTCTACATTCCTTAAGCACACACTCACTTAGTGAGGCTAATTAACTGAGGAAAAATTAAATAATATAATTAGAGAGCCAAATGAAAGAAACAGTACATAAAACACAGAAAGAAGAGAAATCATATGACATTTTAATTTTGTCTTTTTGGTACGATTTAAAAAGACAGGTAACAATCAAGTAACTTCTGACTTTCAGCACATGAAAATTTCTTTCAAAACAGATAAATTATTGGCAAATTACAAATCCTCACTAGCTCACCCTTTACCCCACAATAACTATCAATTAGGAAAGGCATGCTTCTGAATTCATAATGCATTACATTTTTTACTTTCAACACCTGGTGTCACCAGAATAACACCATATATTTCTAAAACGCTGTGCAGTGGTGTGTGTGCGTGTGCTTTGATTTTAGAGCAGCAATACTTCAAAAGAAGTGGAATTGTAGAAAATTATGGCAAGCCAAGCACAGAGGTTATTTTTTTGTTAACTGATACATTATCAGTTAACTGACCATGGCATGTGGTTTTAAAAATGAGGCTCAAGGTGTCTAAAAGACTTCATCCCTTAGACAAGGTCAAAAAAGGCCTGAACAAAGTGAAAATTTTGCTGTATTTCAGTATTTTGAGCAAGCTAAAGCCTAAACCTTTTTTGCAAAACCACTTTAACTGGTGATTTCTGCTACAGCAGAATTTTGCTAATTGCAATCAATTTTTGTAGGGGCTAATCACAACCTTTCTCTCCAGTCTAAGGCTGTATTAATTGGTTATTATTACAGTTCCCCTGAGAATAGACAGAGGGGAACGATTTTGATTGATTATTGCTTTGAGCTCCCTGGATCCCCAAGACACTAAATAAAAAGTTAAATATCAAAGAAGATTTAATTAATTTCAGTCTCTCCTTCTTTCCACTCTATCAGCAAAATAGAGCCGATAAAAAATTGACAAATTAAAGGGAAATGAAAAGAGTCAGAACTGGTGACCCTGTGTTTTTTTAATGAGAAAGTACATGCCTTTATTTGCTCTAATCTTTATATAATGGGCATAAGAAAATGAAAACTTCTTTAGCTTTTGATGCTTATCCCAAAGCCCAACTGGAGTTATGGCTGGCAGTTAGATTAACTGGTATAAGATTTAAGCTGTTATGTTTTTCTTTTAATATAGCATTTCAAATAAATCAGTGAAAGAGTCCTGTACTCTTGGGGAAAAAAAAGTCATATGCTTGTCATACAAGAAAGATAGAAAATAATGTATATAACATACAAATGCAGTATTTCAGAATCAAAGGGTCTCTACTTTGGCAGAAAATTCTGTATCAGAAAACAAATGAAGATGTGATCAAGATATTTATAATTAATTTTGTAAAATCTCACTCAGACTGACACTTCCACTAATTATGCATGGGTTTGCTGCAGTGGACTTTCCAGAAATCATATTGTCTTTCAATACTTTTTGAGTTAAGACAGAAGTACTTCCATAGGTACAAGTTTTCAGATTTTTGTGCAGTCACTGTGGACTTTAAAGCTAGAAGAGAGAGCTAACCCTGATACAGGAATTATTTTCAGGTGAGTGCATTTCTAGGCTCCATAGACAATGTTTGGAGGAGACCCCTATGTGCCTGCAAGGCATTTACTACCTCTAAGCTGATCTGTGGGGACAGTTTTTTGATTACAGGCTTCCAAATTCCCTAAAAGGAAGATAGGCAAGCAATACAACCTTCAATAATAGTATTAAATTACATCAACCCCTATAAAGAATAAAACAGTCATGGAAAGCAGGAAAAAAAGCTTAAAAAAAGCCTGGGAAAAGGGATGCAAGTCATTAAGAAAAAGCAGCTCTTCTCCTCAATGCTTGATTTAAACAGATGTTAACATAAATTTGTAATTTTTAGAAGACACAGCCTGGTGGGTTAACCAAGTTACATGGGTTTTACAGGCAGATTTTGTTTATTTTAACACCACCACTTGTTTGCTTCAGCATTTCAGAACAAAAAACCCCCAAAACCGAAAAAAAACCCCCGAAACCCCAAACACCAGTAGTTTTCTGTAAAACACGGTGTTAATTGTTTTAGGACTCCCTAGCCCCTTATCCCTTTTTAAAAAAGGGGAAAAAAATAATATTAAAAAATACCTTAGAGGATCCTTTTCTCCCAAAAGATACAAGTACTCAGTGGTCACTGACTCAGAATGTGCTTATATGCACAGGAGCAGAAGGACAACTGGTAAAGTAATACACAGGTCACAAAGGTTTATCTGGAACTGCTCAGCAGAGTGGCTTGATGTGTCCTCCACTGCAAAAAACTGGCCAGGCAGACCTAGGGGACACTACTCGGATGGAGGTACACACTATTTCCAATGTCAGCTCCTATGGAAGAAAGAAGGGATGCAGACCTTTTAGTAATAAAACCTAATTAGAACGCACACAGAGGTAGTTTCCCATCTCTACCACTGGTAAGATGTGCAGATGCTGAAAAGAAATCATCTGTCTTGATCCATACTAGTTATTTTGTCTTGACCTTGGTACAATTTTTGACACCGATAATGCTCATGACATTCCGACAAGCTAGCTAGAAAAACATGATTTGACAACAACTGGTGGTATTTAGACCAAAAAAAAAAAAAAAACCCACCAAAAAACCCCACCCCCAAATAACCCCCCAAAAACCCCCACAACAACACCCCACCCCCCCCAAATTGGTTAGAAAAACTAGTTAATATTTATCAGAGGTTAACCTCAAACTGGACACATGCTCAGGATTTGTTATGGTAATTCCAGTACCAGGGAAGCACCAATAATGAAAATACTGAATGATGTGCACAAGGCTAATGAGACAGTCACAAGCCCCTGCACAACTGCCGAAGTGCTGCTCTGCAGCAGCCATTCAGGTAAGGCCAGAACAAAGTTCTAAGATTATGCCAGGAATTACCATCCACATAAACAAAATCTGGGGAAACATTGGTGTAACAGCATTTCTGCAGAAAGACATTTAACAATTACAATGACCATGAACTCAACAAGAGTCAACAACTGGTAGGGCTGGAAAAAATAACCTGCTCTAATCCTGTCACAAATTGAAGTACTACACTAAAGCACTACACGGAAAGAACTGTTATCAGCTGGACAACGAGAGCTATTACAGGTCAGGAAACCAAAACTTACAGAAGAAAACAACAAAAATAAAGAGGCTGTACTGTGATGACTTCTTTTAGAGAAAATAGCATCCTGCCTAAGAATATGAAAGCATACTGGGAGAGAAAGAGGCTGTAAGCTTTTTCCATATGTGCTTTGACACAAGATCCAATAAGCTCAAATTCTGAAGATGGACATTAGAAAGACTGTTCACCTCCTGATAAGCATGGTGCCTAGGAAGAGCCTAGGAAGAGCGTAGATAACTAGGAAAGGTAGGAATCCTTCACTACTGTCTATTCTCAACAGCAAGACAGGAAACCTCTATCAGAAATAACACTGCTGCTGCCAAACTTGCCTTTTACCAATGAACTGGATGAGACAATCTCTCAGCCCTCCTTTAAAAGTAAACATGAAAGGCAGTTTGAATCATATGCTATACGTGGAAAGGAACATTGAACTCATAGAGACTGCAAGAGACCAATTTTGGGTCAGTAGATTCCTGATACCTCAAGGAGAGGTTTCTAGTATAGATCCCACTCCCTGTCTCTTTATAGATGGTACATTAAGCAATTACTTGATTTTTTAGATTTACTTTCCCAAACTGTAATAACTCTGAAAAGCAAATGAAATGTTGGATTCCCACCCCATCTTACTCCATGCAGCACCTCCTAAATACACTCAGATATATAATCCTGAAGTACTACACTGAGTGCTTTTCTAACCCCATCAATCTTGCATTGCTTTCTGCACAAGCAATTACTTGAAAAAGGCCAAACAAGACCAAATGGGACATGGTTTAGAGCCCTTGGGACAAAGGGCACAAATCTAATTTTTCTATTTCCTAGGAGATCATAGAATATGCTGAGTTGGAAGGGGCTGATCAGGATCCTCAAGTAGAACTCCTGGCCCTACACAGGACACCCCAGCAATCACACCATGTGTCTGAGAGCTTTGCCCAAATGCTTCTTGAACTCAGACAGGCCAAAGACTGTTGTTAGTCCTGCAGTTGGCTTTGCTTGGATCTGGCACGCGCAGGGTATGACTGGCTCAAAGGCAGAGCAGTGCCAGCCCAGCCATACATCCTTGGCTAATAAAAAGCACTGAAAGAAGGCGAAGTGCAAGAACAACCAAAGCTTCTGACACCACAGCCTCAAGAACAGGTGCACAGCTCACCTGTACCATTCCCACTCTGAAACTTCTGCCCCCAGGTAGAAAGTTACATGCACTTGGGATTGAGGCTTCCAAGACAGCCATCCTGGTTTCCATATTATACATAAAGGCCACTGTAAATCTGAGTCCACAAAATAACCCTTCTCCTGGTTGTGTCTGTTTTTCATCTCAAAAACTGTTTTTAGATCACAGATATGACAGATTTTAATCCCAAGTAGTTCTGAAATAACTGCCCTTTAATAAAGATTTAAAAATATAAATTATGTATTGCTTATAGACATATAGGTTTCATTTATTTATTGATAGCATGCTGGTGAGATACATCACTTTGAGATAGAACCATTAAAAATTGATAACCTCACGGAGTTTTCCTCTAAGCTGCTGATGTGGCAACTATAGATAAGAGACACCGCTATTTTTCTAGACATACAATAAACAATCTTACACACACATTTGTATACCCACTGCAGATGTGACCAACACAGGCAAACTGTTGCACTGTGAGTGCATGTGAGTGTAATCCACAGCAGTGTCACAGGTTTTATCAAAAAGAACAATGTAAGCTAGTACACATTTCTTAGACAGCTAAGTGATTGTATCATGGTAGCTCAGAAAACAAGGTACAAAAGCTGCATCTGCAGTACCTTTGCCCACAGGACAGAAATAATGAGAGCTGGGATCCAACCAGAGCTGTCTAAGTAAACACTTAAGTTATGTGTGCTGTTGGTACTGCAGAATGTTTACTGATCACAAAAGTAGATTACTGGGGAATTTATTCCCATTAAGAGATAAAAATCATCAAGCTTAAGAGTGACTGTTCCACTGTCACTGAAAATATATCCTAACTCTTTTCCCTAATTAAACTCCCAAAGCATCACTTCTACCTAAGGAAAAATTCAGCTGATAATGTAGTTGTGCTGATGGCTTAATGGGCTGGCACAGAGAACCACAGAGGGGTGGGGCAGATGTCAAAGAAATAATCTGTCTCATATATAATCTCAAAAATTAGCCCAATAGATTAAGTTTTGACCTATCTAATGTCAAACCAAATTACCTGATGTGGCAGGAGGGTCATGAAAGACAAATTATCCTAAAGGCAATGTCATCTGTTCCTTCCTTCTAGTATTATACCTACCAGATCTGGTGTCTGTTGCATCACTCTCCCGACCCTGTTTAAAATCTTGTTACAACACTTGATGGTCAATCTCAAAATCTCCCCTAAAAGCACCCCAAAACCAATCAAAATGTTTGACAAAGCTAGAACTGAAAGGTCAGTCATGGACTTGATAATTTTCTCAGTCCATCATAAGAATGAGAGCACAAAGTTATTATATCAAAAGAGTACCTACACTTAAAGTTCAAAACTGAACTGGATCACCATGTCAATGAATAAACACTTCCTGGGTTCACAGTAAGACTGCAATGATAATAAACCTCCGCTAAAGACAGCTAAAATACAGAGCCTGACTGGAGTTTCCACCTAAACCAATACTGAAACAGAAGTTACAAGTAAGACATAGAGACTACAATATGACAAATTAAAGAGATTAAATCATTGTTTTGTTATCCAGAAATCAGGAATAAAATTTTTAAGTTCATCCTGTACAAAATTAAAGATACTCGATGCCCTCCATTAATACAGTAAACTGCCACTAAGCGTACTGAATTAAAAGATATAAAAACTACTAGCGGTAAAAGAACAGACTAGATGAACAGATGGATTCAGATATATTTTGACCTAAAATTCTTGATATTTTGACAAGATAAATAAAGGTAAATATAAACAAGAAGAGGGGGGAGAGGAATAACCAGCCAGTCAGTAGATCTCAGTAAGGAGTTTCATACTACAAAAATGAAGAAAACACTATCAAATCCTTTTCTTTCTCTGCTCACCTCCTTGTCTTCTCAAAGATGTTTTGTTTCTGTTAAGCAGGTTTCCTGAAGTTTACCATAACCACTTACATATTCACCTTGCTGAGACATTAATCATGCCTGGAACCGAAATAATGAAATAAGGCCCACTGCCTTAGGACAGTTTAATCAAAAGAAATAAAACATTAACCTGTTATATGATTTAAATCCCTTAAAGGTTGATTTTCTTTTATGCTCATTCTCTCTTGAATTTGAGCCCTGCTAGAGGTAACAGTTAAGAGAACTGTTTCTATCTACACAGAAGGGATTCTTCTTTCCGAGCCCTTCATATCACCTTCCCTTTGGGCACTCTCCCCAACCAGACAGTTCCTAAGTATGTATGTTTGTGTTACTTATCATGTTTGAAATGAGCTTCAGAAAGCTTCAGCGAGATTTGGCCTGTGGCTGGATTCATATCCTGAAAGTTTTCATAGCAGGTATACTTGAACTACATCACAGCAAGGACTGCAGCCTTGGAGCAGGTTAGTGGTTTGATGTGTGAAATGTGTATGTGCATGGTAAGCATCCTGCTGGGATTTATTCCCTACATAATTTTCAGCTAAGGCAAAATCAAGCCTAGGGCTCCTCTCCATAAGCTGTGTTGAAACATTCCCCTCCATTCACATAGTTTCTCAGTTATTTATACATTTTAGTAATATAGTGTAGGCTCACTCCAATCTCATCTAAATTTAATTTAGTTGCTCTCCAATGCCCATGTCCCATCCTAATACTTACCAGGCACGATCTCCACACCTCACAAGCAGCACCTGACTTTCGAAGCACTGCTTCACTGTACATGAAGCCACACTCCATACCTGTACTGTACTCCAGCTCCTCTCAGTGAAAACATTCTGGAACACTGAACTCACATTCCTACTTAGTCATTCCACAGAAAATCTAAGTTTTGATGGCTTCACTAAAAACTGCCTCAAAGAAGATCAGTAGCAACTGATATGCACTCAAACATATCTGAAAGATGACATTCATTCCAAGATTATGTTTTCTACACAATTATTTTTAGTAATCTTTTCCCCTCACTTTCCTAGCCTCTGTAGGCTTGTCCCATCCTCTTCAGAGTTCTTACTTTGCCAGAAATAAGTTTGGGCCTAAGATATTCTTCAGGCCAGTTTCCATTGAGCACCTGTGCAGGTATGCAATCAGGGGAATAAAGAACTGTAATATCTATTATCCTCCTTCTATTCCTGTCAATAAATCCATCACACCTCAGCTGACAATCAAGGCAAGTATATTTTTTTTTCATCCCTCATCTGATCATCTGCACCAAACTACTATTGCTAAAAACTCTTTCCTTCAGTTGTCTTCAGTTCTACCCACACATTCTGGTGAGTTTCTCTCTCAACTAGTCCTATCTTCTGATCTCCGAAGTTTCTCTTAAATTTGTTACTATAGATGCTTATGTTATTAAGACCCTTCTCTTGACTCCTAACATGTCTCTGTTTTTTCCATGAGCTTTTCACAAAACCCATGAAGGAATTTCCATTTTTCCCCAAGTTAAAACACTAATGAGAACCTGTTGCCTCACTGTAGAATAATGTCCTTTCAGCCCAGGTGAGCTGGGTTGGCTAAATCCCCATACTGAGTGCATATTTCAATACTCACTTCACATATTGCCAACATACAGTTTTTGTTATCCCTTAAGCAGAGGGAAAATACATAAAAACAGAGGCCAAAAGAATGTCATCACAAAAGGGAGTCACGAGTTAGGCAGAAGGACATCACTAGGTCTACCTGTCATTAAAAACCATTGCAAACACCATTCCTCCAACAGAAAACCAGAACAAGACCCTTATTTCTCACTCACTACTTACAGTCTCACTTACGAGATCAGCTTTCTCAGCAATGTTTTGAAGAAAATTGGTTTGTTTCTATTTTTCTTCAAGCTGTCAGTACTACTGTATATGCGGACTGGGCCTCTCCTGATGGGAAATAATCTAACTTGTTACCTTTGATTTCTAGTGAAATTCACACATTCTGAGATCCAACCAAGAACAAAACTGTTGTTTACAGAACTTGGAGTGGACAGAATTCATAGACAATTAAAATCACATACTGATTTTAGTGGTAAAATTCAGTGTCCATACCCTAGCCTAGTTTCATCTGCAAATTAAACAACAAACACATGGGTTCAATTAAAAGAATTCAGAAATAACGCTATTAATAGCCTCTGATGAGCCAGAGGGTAGCATTTACCTTGCTTTAATTTCCTACAGCTCAGAATCTAAGCTGGCCACTCAGGCTTCACCAGCTGGTGTAAAGAGATTTGAGGTGCATCTCTTGTCAGCAACTACAAATGGAACTCACATTTCAAACACGAATCTGTCATCATGGGAAATAGACTAAAGAAGGGGGCAGTGCTGAGGTACAAACTCATGATTCTTATCAGTACTGTGTGTCAGGAGAAACAAGAAAACCTTAGTTATTGGAAGTCCTGCACACAAACCAGCCTGCCCACCAGAAGGCAAAATGTACTAACTTGACATATTTCACAAGATGCGTAGACAGCATTTAGTACCTGAGATGCAAGGGTGGCAGCAGAGGTACAGGATGAAACCCAGGAAATCACAGAATGGGTCAAGTTGGAAGGGACCACGGTGGGTTACAGGTCTCACCTCCCCTGCTCAAGCATGCTTATCCTAGGGCACATTTTACAGGATTGCAACCAGATGGTTTTCGAGTAACGCCAGTGAGGGAGACTCCACAACCTCTCTGGTCAATCCCTTCCAGTGTTTGGTCACCAGCCCAGTAAAGAAATCCATCCTTATGTTTAGGTGGAACTTACTGTTCCCACTTCCTCTCATCCTATTGCTCAGCACTGCCGAGCAGAGCCTGGCTCCATCCTTTTGGCATCCTCCCTTCAATACTTACAAGCATTGATGAGGTCCTCTTTTGTACATGTCTCTTCTCCAGGCTTAACAAGCCCATATATGGAGAGATACCAGAGAGAAACTACAGAAGATTGAGTCCAGATCAAGTGTAAAAAAAATATTTTGGAGAAGACAGAAGTCTTGTACACTAACATTCCAAAACACTACTGAAACTGTGCATGGCATTTTTACCAGAAAGTAACATAACGCCAACAAACATTCCTAACACTTCTGGAATACTAAGTAAACAGCAAGACTTCTAGACACATGATGAGAAATGACTGTCTGCATCTGCTTCCTCACTAAAAGGAGAGGTACAACCCTCACTGCTGCTGGAGCCAAGACTCAGCTACAAGTGCAGTACAGCAGTCAAGATGATACTGTTTGGGATCCATGTCTCCTCTGACATCTCAATGACTCACCTTACATATCCTTACCTTAGGTCTCATGAAAACACCTGAACAAAGCAAGCAGCCAAGGCAGCAAGCATGCTGCACTGTATTAATGGGAACACAACCAGCAGATTAGGGGGAGTGACAATCCTCCCTTTACTTGACACTCATTAGACCACACTACAATAGTGCACCCACTTTGGGGCCCCAAACAAGAAAAAATATGGACAAACTGCAGTGCATTCAGACAGTCATGGGGCAAGAGTACTTGCCTTGTGAAAAGCAGCTCAGGAAGCAGCCTTTTCAACTTGAAAAGAGATGGCTTTTGATTGACCTAATAGCATTCTTCCCCTACCTGTGGTTATCTGGGAAACACAGCCAAGGTCTTCACAGCAGTGCATGTCAGAGTTGAAAAGCAATACATATAAACCAAAATAAAAGAGGCCCCAACTTGATTCAAGGAAGAGGGCTGTTCTCATGATACAGACAAAAACTGAAGCAAGCTCCCAGAGGTGTTGTGTAGTCTCTATACCTATAGGTTTTCAAGACATGTTGGATAAAACACTTGAGCAATCTGGTCTGGCCACACAAACAATTTGCAAATTGCAAATGCAATTACTTGCATTGAGTAAGGAGGTTGGACGAGTGACTCCCCATGTCCGTTCCAACTTGAATTTTGCTGTGATAAAAGTTGTGGGCTGCATCAGGCTAGACAAAATGAGGGGAGAGAAAGAAGATAAAGAGACTTGCAGTTACTCTGGTATTATTTGATAACATATATTTTCCAAATTGCAGCATTGTTCTAATACAGCTACTCTCACATAGCTGAAGCCTGCTTCAGCACAGGTGGGGTGATCTCCTTTTTATTTAGTAGCAACCCACAGCACTGGAAAAAAAGCAATGCTTGAGGGAAAGGATGAGAGAAAGCAACTCTACGAGACCGAGAACTTCTGTCAGGATGTCAGCAATACAATAGTAACTCTGGCTGTTAGTAAAGGTCATGAGCAATTACAGTCAAAACACTGCAGAGAGAGGTGGTTACGTAGGTAATTCCAAAGGAAAAGAGGTGTCTTGTAAGACAGAGAAATCAGGAGTGACAGTGATATCGAATATGTTTGCTCAAGATGTTAAGAGCGAATAGCTGACACACTTAAAGAAATCACAGTGGCCAAGAATCTTAATGTAAAGGCCATTCTTCAACAACACCATAATGGTAAATCAATAGGACATGATATTATCCTGGTACAGTCTGTCCTTCTTTAACATTAATTGGAAGTGGTGAAAAGAGAGCTGGATCTGACACGGTCCATAAAATGTAATTAAACCTTTGCAGTGAAAAGGAGCAAAAAATTCTGGATAGCTATGGATTCTGGGTTAAGACCAGTGATTTACTACTGCCTGAATAGTTCAATTTCTAAAGAAAAAAGGTATTAAACATCCCCTTTAGAGAGACAGAATGAAAAGGGTATTACATTTGCTAACTCAATGACATGACTGGGTCCATCCATATCCCCTGTCTCTTACTCAATTATCTATGTAATACTTACCCTTTCTGTCAGAATACTGCAATATATCTATGAAAGATGAGAAAACAAAAGGTAGCATCAGTTCATACAGAAAATGTCTCCTGTTACAGCACACGCTCTCTGCTTAAGCAGTTCACATCACTTAAAATGTCATTCAAGTTTCACATTCAATTCTAGTTAAATCAAGAGAGTTATGAAAATTATTTGACCAGGTTCAAGTTCAAAGAACTTTTAGAGTATGAGAAATATACAAGAAGTCTTGAATAGGAAAAGTGCATTGCTTCAAAAATGAAATTACAAAAACTAGTGTGAAATATAGTGTCTTTTTCTTTTACCAACAGTAACTATTAATAGCATTCATGATTACACAGAAAAATAATGTGTCTAATCCATTAGAGAGTAAAAGTGTACCAGAGCTAGCAGCAGAAGGCAAATGCCACAATATACCCCTGGAATTTATTCTCGTGTTTCACTCCATGACACGCCCATGACTTTACCTTTGTGTCTGTACCTACACTTGCACATTCACAATGTAGATCAGGCAGTCACAAAACCTCATTTCCCTATAGTTCCCCAAGAATAAACACAACCATATAAACAAGAGAGGCAGAACTGGCAAAACCCATGGTTACATGAGCAGTCAGATGAAAGTAATTTTCAAGAGGAAACTTCCTTTAAAATAGACAGCTGGGTTATTATTGGGAGTTAGGAGAATGTACAGACAGACTTGGAGGAATGTTGGTTGGATGGGACCTTTGAAGGTCACCTAGCCCAGCCTCCCACTCAGAGCAGGGTCAAAGCCAATGCTCGATGACACTTTCCAAGGGAAGAGGCTGTGCTCAGCAGAACAGTGGGTGGCAGAGACAGCAGGATGTCTGGTGCAAACCAGGCCTTGCTTGTGCCCTCTACTCTCTGGAGGCACCTAGATTTCCATGTCAAACATCAGCCAAGGAAAGCATGAACTGACACGGTAAGCCTTTCTAAAGGATAAAAAGGAGACACTGCAGTAAATAAAGCACTCCAAGCAATATTTCTATGCTGAATGACAGGAGAAAATGAGCAACAGAAAACTAATCGCATGTATAAAGTCACCAAAAAGGAAAGCTATAAGGAGTAGATGACATGACACGTACCAACAACATGACATGCTTTCTTCCGTGATGGAGCGAAGCTGTGTTCAGTATTCCAGTGGTCTCAAAACAAGCTCATGAACAAGCTCAAAGAAACTTGCTTGCAAAGCTGATGGCAGAAAACCACGCTAATTTGGAAAGTGAGGAGCAAACAGGCTGCAAGAACCCAAGGAAAATGAAGTGTGACGCACATATCAAGTAGTTAATATCTGTCAGCAGTCGGGTGCAGATTTAGAAACATTAGCAATGCACAGAAAGGCCATTTTTCGTTTTGTTTAACATGTAACCTCTTTGAAAATTCAGGTTTTGAGACAGTAAAAGAGACATCTGTTCTGTTTAGCATTTATTTAACCATGGCAGAAGAAAGCTGCTCTTCACTTAGGTAACAAGACATGTTAGTGTTCCTATGACTTTGACAGCTATGATGGAGTGAGGGCAGGAGATGAGTGCCAGTTAAAGATAAATATACTGTAGAGACAGTCTTACGTTTTTAAGACTTCTCTCAAGAGGAGGGGAGAATAATGATGAAAATTTGCCCATGTTTTGTTCAGAGATGTAAAATTTAAAGCCTCTCTTAATGGCCTTTGTCACATAATGAACAACTTTAATTGTCAAGAAATTGCTTTTCCAGGTTGACTGCCTGCTTAAGCTAGAGTATATAAAACAAGTCCACTCCTCACAGAGCTCTACATGAAATAAGTTGGTCATGGAAATATTTACAGTTGTGCTGCTGTATGTTCAGCTCTATAGAAGTTGCTACCTTGATATTTTCAAAGCATGGCAAAAATTACAGAAGCAGCAAATTAAAAAGTACCTGAAGCAAAAAATGAGGAAGTTAATTGTCTGGAATTAACACAGATATAACTAAATGAACCTTAACCCAAACCCAAAAGCCTTTTGTAACTCTATAATGGAAAAGGATACAGAACAGGTGGCAGACGAAAGTATAGCAAAATGAAAAGCCAAGGCAGATTAAAAAAAAAAAAAAGAAAAAAAAAAGAAAGAAAAAAGAAGAAAAAACCTCAAATATTCTGGTCCAAGCAATGCAGGCAAAAAGATAAGTGCTCTGAAATGTTATTTTGTAAGGATATACAGTCAAGGAAAGATTTGGGTTGGAAGGGTCTTAAATCATCTATTTTCAAGCTCCACCGTGGGCATCTTCTGATAGACTCTGCATGTATGATACCTGAACTCCTTCCTTTCTCTTTTCCCTCTAGTTTAGGTACTGGCTCCTCAAATACCCATCACAGGGGTAAAGCTATGTTACTAAAAGGAGTATTTGGATCATAATGAACTCTTCCGTTTGGAGGATGCGCCTGAGCACCTGGAGAACGCAAGGTGATCACCCCCTTGGCCGGTCCGGCGCCAGGGACAGCTCTCCCTGCACTCAGCTGTATCACCGACGGGCTGCCCTCACACACTGAGGCGCTGCTGTGCCCTTGTCCCACGGGCAGCCGCGTCCCTGCCGGGAGCCCTGGGCCGCTCGCCGGTTCCCCTGCCGCCGGCAGGGCCGGGCCGGCTCCCACGTGGCTTTCGCAGCGCGGCCCGGGCCGCAGAGCGCTCCCTTAAGGGCCGCACCGCCGGCAGAGCCCCTGGCCGCCGCCGGCCCTCCCGCAGCCCGTGCCGGCACCTCCGCCTCCCCTCAGCGCTTCCCCGCGGCATCACGTGTGGCGAGAGAGGACCGGCCTCGGCCCAGCCGCCCCGCCCCGCTCTGCCCGGCGCTCTTCGGCGCACTCACTCGCCAGCGCTGCTGCTGCCTCCGCGCCTCCGCTCCCGCCTGCGGCCTCCGCCTTCTGCCCGTCCCGGGGCGCCTCTCCGGGGAATAGGCGGCGGGGCGGAGCGGGGCGTGGGGCGGCGCCTGCCCGCGCTCCCTCCCCGGCAGACGGGGCAGCGCAGGGCCGGGGGGGAGCTGGGTTGCTGGCCGGAGTCGCCCCGGCTGCCGGAGGGACGGATCGTGCCTGGCGGGAGCGCGGACAGGGCGGCGGGCCGGGCGTGGGGCCGGGAGAGCCGGACACCCCGCGCCCCTGCCAAAGCAGGAGTAGCGCCCGGCGCTCCCGGGAAGGGCCGCTCCCGAAACCCGCGCCGGGGTCGCCTCCTGGAGGCCGTAATAAACGTGCGTCAAGGAGTGCAACATTTGGCAGCCGATCTGGCCTTTCGAGAACCTTTTAAAAAATTCTTATTGCTTTATAAACGCTGTTGGCTACTCTGTGGGAAGGGATTTTGGCTGCAGGCACCGATTAGTCTTGAGTCTGCTGAAGCAGGAGTTTCAAACTTTGAGGGTGCTGAGTGCCTGTTTACCACCGTTGCAGACAGCTTCTAGTTACAAGCCAGACTCCCTCAAGATGGCTCCGTAGGGATCAGTCTGCTCTTTAGCAAAGCATGTTAAGGTTCCACACAGTAAATCCCTTTAAAGTGAATGCACTGATAGGAGGAATAAGAGTGAGATACTCTTTTTACTGGTGCTGTAGAAAGGGTCCTGGTCAATGGCAAGTTGAACCTCAGCCAGCAGCGCCCTGGCAGCCAGGAGGGCCAAGCGTGTCCTGGGACACATCAGGCACAGCAGCACCAGTGGGATTGTCCCGCTCTGGGGCAGCCTCACCTTGAATATTGTGTGCAGTTTTGGGTGCCACAATATCAGAAAGATACTTAACTATTGGAGTGTCCAAAGGAGGACTTTGCAGATAGTGAGGAGTCTAGAAGAGAAGATGCATGAGGACCAACCTATTCAGCCTGGAGAAGACTGAAGGGAGACCTCATTGCAGTTCACAATTTCCTGATGAGGCAAAGCAGAGGGGCAGACACTGGTGACCACTGACAGAACCCAAGGGAATGGCCTGAAGCTGTGAAGTTGTGTCAGGGAAGCTTTAAGTTGGATATCAGAAAAAAGGTTTCTCAGCCGAAGGATGGTTGAGACCTAGGAACAGGCTCCCCAGGGAAGTGGTCACAGCATCATCCTGGCAAAGTTAAGCATTTTGGACAACCCTCTTGGGCACACGGTGCGACTCTTGGGAATGGCCCTGTGCAGGGCCAGGAGTTGGACTTGGATGATCCCTACGGGTCTCTTCCAACTCAGGATAGTCTGATTGTCTCTGGAGCATAGAAGTACCATTCTGTAGCCTTGTTATTGGGACAGCAAGTGATATTTTAGTGTCAGTCCCTCCTGTTTGACTAGTTACTAAGTGGAAGCCAGGTTGTATCTCATAGACTATTCACTTTCTTACCCAATTACCATTCAGTAATTGTATTCCACCTATAACACTGGGTAGGACTGTTGCAAAACAACGTACATAAATATGTATATGTAAATAGATGTAAAAATTTTCTTAAGAAAGGATGTTCTTTGATGTTTGCTCTTTGTATGCTTTTAAACCTAATCAACCAGAAGGGATATTTAATCTGTGAAACAGATAACAGATAACAGCTAACAAGCAAGCTCTAAGTGATGACCAGGTGTTAGAAAAACAAATTACTTGGTAGAATTGCCTTGTTAGGGCTTGAAATGCTTCAAGGATCTCAGACCTAGGGGAAGGTTAACAAAGCTTGGGAAGAAGATGTACCACTGATAGTGGACACAAAGAATGCAGAATTTACAGGCCACAAAGACATCTGGCAGAACTCCCAAGATAAAGTAGAAACTAATAAACCCACCCCAGCAATTGTGTGGAAATCAGCTCTGACTGGGTAAATGATAATTCCAGCAGGGGGAGATTGTGACCACCGGCTTACAGGCCACTGGCCCAAGAAACTCACTGGCCCCAAAGAGGAGAAAGACTGAGCATGGGACTAATTAGCATGAGAAGCAAGAGAATCATTAACCAATAAAAGAATGCCAATTAATAAGAGAACTATGTAACTTGTAGCCAATGAACACTAATTCCTTTGTTTGCTAAATTCTATAAATAGTAAAAAGTTCTCATAGTTAGTGTCTGTAATTTGTGCAATACCACTGAGCAGCCCAGGATTGTGCAAGTCTAAAATAAATAATCAGTGTCTCTCTTAAGTGTGTCATTATTGGCTAATTGCACACTGGGTAAAAAATACAATTTTGGCAGAGAAGGTTCCTCAGCATTTAAGGCAGTAGCTCCTGCTTTTTATATATTATTGTTTTAGAGACTGAAATAATTAGTTAAGTATTTCATTGCTTTCCTCAGATGCTTTTTGTTTGTTTAGGCACACACATTCAACATCAACACACTTGTGCTGAATCAAGATTTTGAACTGTTACTCTAAGAGGAAGAATGTCTTCCTGTATGTCTCAGTCCTAGTCTGCCAGGCCCATTAGGTTTTCTTCCTAGCTTGTAGCAGAACTCTGAATCAAAAACTTACTACAAAAATAAGCACCACTATCACAATTAAAATCTATGCAAAAAAAAAAAAGTTAGCAAAATGCAGATTTATTTCATGGCCTCATTACAAATGTATTTATTTCCTGCTCAGCTGAAAATAAATTGGAACATTCCATTGGCAATCTAAATGATTAACACTACATAAAAAAAGTTCAGCTCAGAAATCACAAGCTACCAGTTTCAGTACCTGTAGGGATTTTTCCTAACAAAAATACTTATTTTAAAAAGCCCTGAACCACTTGACACGTATCATCACTGACACACCGAAGAACACCTATGCCACAACACAGTAGTGCAACTTTCTAACACAAAGTATCAGTCCTCCAATGCTCCACAGACCATGCAGCTGTGCACATCCTCTTCCTTGGAGAGATACCTAGTCCTTTTTCTTTAAAGCACATGGTTCAGGTTGCTGTGTTTATAACATTACACCTATGTACAACCACTTCACATCATTGTGGAGCCCAGCACAGAGTCTGAAGTGCCCTTTATGAGTGGCACCTGCTGTTTATGGTGTTCCATGATGCAAATTTGGCTCCCTCAGCTTTTACATCTCAGAAATCCAGCCATGTGATCTCACTTTTGCTCCTAGTAAAATATAGTTTTTCTAGTTAAATGTGCACTCATTAATACACATTTGGTAGAGACACACCAAGAGCTGTGGAAGGGAGCACTATTCAGTGAAAGGGCCAACTCAGGAAGCACATGAGAATCTACATGTAATGACAGGTATGTGAATGTTCCAACACTCATGTGCAATATGGGACACAGGCAAATAAATATCAAAAGATATTGAAAGAAAAAACCTCCCCATACTGAAACACACAGTGCTATCACATTTAACATTCTAACAGCTACAGCTTGACAGAGCAACTGGAGCTTAAGGGAAAAAAATACAAATCTCATTATTGCAAATTTACAGTTGCTTTAGAATTGCTTTTTAAAATAGAAGCGAAGGACACCAAAATTCAATTCAATAAGAAGTCGTTACTGTTCATTACAGAAACATAAACAAGCTAGCAATCAAACTGGATGTGAATGTTGTTTTCATACACAGGGATCTGATGTTCAGTGCTTTATCAGTCATGTAAATTTATCAAAGTTAATTTGTTTTCTCCCATTCCCTCATCCAGCTACTCTCTGAGTCTCATGGGAAGTACCTGCCAGTTTGCTTCAATGCTAGTCTTTTAACATTCTTGGTGCCAATAATGTATGAGAATTCTAGAGGAACCAGATTACTTCATGTATGGAACTGGATTACTTCAACTGAAAGCAGCAGTGAGATTTTTGTTCATGTATAGGAGCTGATCACTTTAGTTACCCTTTGAGGTTAGTGAAGATGAATATCTCCCTCAAATATGACTTCTCACATCCTAAAGATGTTTTTTTTTTTTTTTCCCCAGTGACTATACAGAGAAACTAGAATGAATGGCTCAAGTACAGGTATCTGAAATATGAAGGAAAAGGTTCCCAGTGAATAGGCCCAATATTTTTAAGAAACCATTCAAAAGTATTATAGATTTTTATTTCTTAGTGCCCATGAACACACACACAACCCACATCTCTTAAGTTTAAATACTATGAAATTAAATAACAGGAAACTTCATGTACATGGCATTGATCTAGACACAAGAGAGACATACAATTAGGGAAATTCAATGGAAGTTTTTGGTGAAAAGAGACTAACATCCTTAGTAGTCATTGTGACTGTTTTCCTGACTCAATTTCTGTGCATTGAATCATTCTGTATTTCTCTTCTCAGAACTGTATTTGAACAAGTAATCTTTCTCAAAAAGAAAAAAAAAAAAAAAAGGAAGAAAAATAAGAAAAAAGGCTTCTTAATTTCCCTAGAGAAACAAACAGGCCAACTGATAAGGAAACTTTAATCTTCTGGAATTAGCAATGGGAAAAAAATCCAGCATGCTGGAGAGATAGACAATATTTCTAACTACAGTTATGTACAAGCCCACTTTTTCTTCACCTTTTTCTCTTTGACGTTGAGTGTTCTGCACTGTTCCAGGAGTCAGTTATGAGGTATGAAAAACCAATAAAAAGGTAACATTATAACCATTTTAGTAAAAGCTACTGCACTGTTTGCACTTTCAAAATATTTCTGAAAATAAAGTAAAAAAATATTTAGTATTCTTAAAAGTCTTAAGGAAGTTTTTATTACAAAAGCAGTCATCTTCGTGGCTTCTTTTGAACACAATCCTGCCTCATCATTAAACTCAGACATATGGGTATGCTTCTTATTACCATCATACAAGTAATCACATTGAATTTCTATAGCAGTAAATATTATATAAAACAAACCAACCCTCACAAAAATATATACAGGTAGCCAGAAAGCTAATCAAGAAGAAATGATGTTGTCTATACTGAAAAGTAAACACCATTTTCAAATACTAACAAAACATCAAATTTGTTTGTCAGTCTCTTCTGTCTTAAGACTCTTGAATAGAAGGACTTCCACAGAGGAATTTCTATAACTTTGGTTTATATGACCTACAAAGAATTCATCCTTCATACATAATATTGATCTAGTCGATGTCTTTAAAGCTGATATGGAAAGCAACAGGGAAAACTACACATGTGGATTTTACGATGAGAATAATAATTTAAACTCAGGATGTCATATTCCAAATATACAGAAAAGACCTGATTATAATAAACGTATTTAGCTTCTGCTATAAATTAGCTCATCCAGCCAGATCCCAACTCTTTAATTCCTCATGCCTGAAGAAGCTATGTGTTCTCTCCATCTGATGAACAGTAGGCTATGTATGGAAAGCCTTAAAAAGCTGCTGTTTGTACTGAAGGGTGTATCTATTTCAGCATCTTTCAGATACAAAAGTTGGTACTAAGCTATGCTGGTCATTGGAAGATGATTAACCATACTGGTCCAGTGTTCTGCTTACCAGATACTTATCAAAGAGTATGCTTGGATCATATTCAGAAACAAATTTCTGAAAATTTTGTCCAGAAACCAGAAGAAATGGAAACAATTACCACAGCTTTGTACCCTATGTGAGCTAATTAGTCCTGCTGAGAAACAGGCTATATTTGTAGGAGAGGAGCACACATACATGCCTCTGGCACCTTGACTTAAACCAGTATGTAGCCATGTTAGTTCATTCAAAGCCAAATTTGTGGACAGCACCACACTGCCACAGCCTTGCTGGCTAGATTCACAGTTAGTATGGCAAAAATAGTACACTAAACTGCATGACTTGTGGTACCCAAGCTAGCTTTGTCAGAGGATGCTTTGGTAGTTCTGCAGTATTGCAGTGTGCTCTGTAGACACACCTAGTTCTTGAAACAATTGTAATTTCCAAGCAAATTCATAATGTAAAAGTAACCTCTGGGAGGTTCAAAACGTGGTATAGATGTAAAATGGTTCTATGGTGGTCAGAGGAGAAGGTCACATGGCATCCTGTCCTGTGGCAGGAAATTTCCCTGACACTTTAAGTGGTTCCACACATAGATGAGCTGTGTGTAGAGAATGCTAAACAGTCTCACAATGAGTCTGATCCATTTCTCCCAGGGAACATGGATGGCAAGAATAAAGAAATATGAAAAGACAGGTGAAGTTCCTCAGCTTTCATATCCAATAGCAAACTTCCAATCTTAAACAAACAAAACCAAACATCTCAGAACACCCCAAAGAAACTGGAGAAACCAACCACCAGCAAATAAACAGACACGTGACTGCTTCCTGAAGCAGGAATGTAAATATTAGTACGTGACAAACAACTCTGGACAGCCAGAGTTCAAATGTGTATTAAAGCATAGCCCCTTTTGAGAGGTAACATGGTATCAACATAAACCACCTCTGAATCATCGCACATGGATGTGCTCAGTTTATGCATTAACAGCTACGCTTATTTATCTGCCCTTTCAGCAAACACACGAGCCAGGGGAGACAAAGGTGAGCCAAGTTCTTTCAGGTAACAGATCAACAGCCAAGGTCAGGTCTTCTGCACAGTTACTTTTCCACAGAAATTCTCTCTCTATTCCTCAGCAGTATAGGAGCTGAAGGGTGCAATGTCCTTAACCAGAAAGCACTGAATTGCCTGAGAACACAGCAATTAGCTCCTACAGACACTGTACTGTGTTTAAACTACTGACCTGCCACAGGAGCTACAGCAATTCTGACTTGTTGCCCATGCTGTCTGTGGTAGATGAGAATGCCTGCAAGAACAAAAGCTCTACCTTACTCCTCTGTTGCCTCACCTTCTTTTTACTAGCTGCTTGCTAAAATCTCCATCTTCATCTAACAGTATCTTCTACACTCAAGCATACCTGAGCAGTACACTGGTTGATAGACATTTCTGGTCAAATTCTTGCCCTTATTTACTCCTGTACAAATCCCACACTTCACAGGCTCCAGACAGAAATGAGCATAAGGGCTTAACTCAAATTGTATGTGTAGACTGATGTGCTGGAGAGAATTCATTCTTACACCAGCTCTGCAAGACTGGCACTGGAAGGCAGTAATAAAACTGGAGTGGACAGATATTTTTCATACTTGAAAAGATCAGGATCTGAACAGGAAATTGCACTTTTAAGTATCACTTTCAGAAATAAAACTGCCTCCTGCTATTCATCCCACTATTAAGAAGTCAGATGAAGATATCAAATTACAACTGTATGCTGTGAAATTCCATCTGCATTGCTTTCATGTACCTATAAAAATGTTCTAATGGACTTTAAAAGCAGTTCAAGTAAAAATAAAATGATCCCTCAAGCTGAAATGTTAGGATCTGTAGGAGGGCAAAACTGGACATTCAAGTGTGTGGTGCTGGTGGTGTTGTTTTTGGGAAATGACGACTGAATCCTGTACATGGTCAAAAGTACCCATGTAACAGTTGTAAACAGCATGCACAGGCAACCTGAAAAGGAACATCAGGCACCGCCTTTCTTTTGCAACTGCTCCAGTTTTCTTCTTAAGAGGTTGTAGTTTTCCTTGGTTCCCGGCGCCATGGGATCAAGCTTCAGAGAGACTTCATAGTGCTTCTTCGCTAAGTCAAGGTTTCCCCAGCGATGATAAAGCACAGCTGGAACATCAATGGGGAATTTCATTAGCAATATTGTTGAATAATGTACAATCTTGCCAATCACTTGGAGAACAACACTGAAGTATTTGTTTCCAGTGAGGGTCTGTCACTGGCAGGTGGCACAGTAGCTGCTTGTTCTGTTGCCAAATGCAGGAGCAAAGCCTGGGAGCAGAACTGGCATGGGAATGATGAAGGAATGAATTACAATGGAGCCATAAATGGCAGCTCTTATCTGGTGAGCTCATTGCGGGTTACAAGCATAGCATAAATGAACCAATTTGCAGACACTAAAGTGCAGCTACCTCTGGGCTGGATTGTGCAGCCCTCTTGATCTGTCATATTGTGTGACAGCTTTTCTGGCTTTAGTGCCCTGTTCTTCTGGCTGGCAGTTCTTCTAGAAAGTAAAATAGAAATCTGCCCAGCAGGAAGAAGGCTCAAAAGATTGCTTTTTCTTTTTAAACACAATGAATATGAAACAAATAAACAATACAGCTGATAAGAGTTAGAAAGGCTCTTACCCAAATTACCGTGATAACTGGCAGCATTTGGATTGGCTTTAATTGCCTTGAGGAACAAAGCTTCAGATTCCTGAATAATTTAAAATAACAGGTCATCAGGAAAGTCCATTCTCATATATATAAAACTATGCCAAATTTACCCACCACTGTAATTACAAACCCTCCGAAACTATGCCATATCTATATGATATAAATGCCATATCTAACCATATAAATATCCTGAGCCTGCCTGATCTTGTAGCTCAGGTGGCTACAGCCCCCTGGAAACAGTAATAATGCTACAACTAAGTGTCATGTTTTCACAGGCTGCTGTTATTTTAGCAGAAATTTATAAAGCACTAGTGAAGTTTGCTCTTTACCTAAAGTACCTTTTTTTTTGTAGTTATAGTATTTTCAAACATTACCTGCTGAAGTTTTCCCTACTTATGCAATCAAATTAAGGAAATGTAATTTGGTATCTAAGCAAACTACTAATGGACACTTTTCCTTTTACAATAGTTGTAGCATTAAAAATAGGGGCATTCCAGTAAATCCCTTTCAAACAGATGTTTCAGTGTGGTTCCCCGTGAAGAGTAGCTGAGTACCTTTTACTTAAAAAAATCATGCCAAATCATATCATGCCAGGCAACATCCTTCACATTTTCCTCATCAGTTATCTTCTCTGTATTACTGCCAGCAATGTGTGCTCTTAAAGACTCTTGATATCTGGGTACTACTCAGCTCCCTCACCTAATACTTAGAGAATAATTTACCCCTAAATTTATTCTCTAATTAAAACAATTCTATTTTTCCAAACCAGCTGCTAATATTGATACTTTTTCCCCAGAGCATATTTCCTGCGGAAGTTTAAAAAGTCACACCCCCTCAATCCAAATGGAGCATATTTACTTGCTGACATGCAAGTTTAGATACTTGAGAGCAAATTTTACATAGATTTCTATGCTGTGCTGTGCTTTAGGGAAAGTTGTTCATTCAGTTTCAATGCAAATGACCTGAAGATAAAATTACCTCAATGTGGTAGGCTTCCATCTGAATGCACATACTTGCTCTCTGAGGTATGTGAGAACAGCAACATGGAGAAAAGTCTTTTCCTTTGTGCTAAGCTTTCACTGCTTAAAATATAACACAGGCTCTACTGAAAAAGAAAACCTGTCAGCCAGAGTTTTGGTTCCACCATCTTCTCATGTCAAGCATGAAATAACTCTCTGTAAGGGTCCCTCCAGGGGAAAAGAAATTTCTGATGTCAAGACTGAGTCACTCAGCTCTGAGTGACTTAAGAGCCTCCCCATATGCCCAAATTTGAACCCAAACTAAAAGCACTGCTGAGCACAGCTGAGGCTGCCGTTCTCAAGCCAGGAGAAACTCATGAGGAAAGTGCCTTCATCTCCACCCATCAAGGAAATTACACACCCCAGGACTCTCAGAGCTAGTCCAGTGGAGGGCTGTGAAGATCATGAGGGGACTGGAACATCTTTTATGAGGAAGGGCAGAAGGAGCTCAGCCTGCTCAGCCTCAAGAAGAGATGACTGAGAGGGGACCTCATCAGTGTCTAAGTATCTGAAGGGAGGGTGCCAAAAGGATGGATTCACGCTCTTCTCATTCATGCCGTGCAACAGGACAAGAGGCAACGAGCAGAAACTGATGTACAGGAAGTTCCACCTGAACATGAGGAAGAACTTCTTTACTGTGCAGGTGACAGGGCACTGGAACAGATTGACCAGAGAGGTTGTGGAGTGTCCTTCCTCCGAGATATTCAGAACCTGTTTGGACATGATTCTGTGCAACCTGCTCTAGGTGAACTTGCTCTAGCAGGAAGTTGGATGAGAATCTCCAGAGGTGCCTTCCAACCCCCACCATTTGTTTCAGGAGAAGGAATACTTCTCCTGATAGGAGTTAACAAGGGAACCAGATGTCTGCAAATTTAGAGTATATGACTCCATAGTACAAGTTTGCTTTCCTATGACACGAGCAGTTGCTTCAGCATTCTCATACCCAGACTGTTAAGAGTTCCTGGATACATTGGTCTCTTTGAAACCCATACTATTTAGTGACTTCATTCATGTTTTGGATGATGGAACTGAATGCAATTTCAAAACATGACAGATAGCACCTAAGAGGAGGGAGTGAAAAACACATTGTAGGGGCAAAAAACTATTTTGAGGGACCTGGGCAGAGAAACAGACTAGCAGGAATCAGAGAATGGTTGAGGCTGGAATGGACCTCTGGTGGCCATGTGATTTTGATAAGCACTTCTTAGACCACACATGGAGAATGTGTGTCCAGGCTGGGGGGTCTCCACTGCAAGAAAGACACAGACACACTCCAGTGAGTCTTGCAGAGAGCCACCAAGATGGTACAGGGCTGGAGCACAAGAAATAGCTGAGAAAACTGGATCTTTTCAGCCTTCAGGAGAGAAGATGAAGGTGCTGCTTACAACTACCTGGTAATATAGAGAAGATGGAAACAGACTCTTCTCACATATCTGTGAGATGTGATGTGACATAATGGATGCAAGCTGGCATGCAAGAAATTCCAATTAAAGGAAACATCAATTTTTTTCATCATAAAATCAGTCAAGCATTGAAAGATGCTGTCCCAGAGAGGTTATAAAACCTCTATCCACAGAGATGTTCAGGATTCACCTGGAACTGGCCCTGGTTTGGGTTAGGGGTTGGATTAGATGAATTCTAGATATAATTTCCAGGTAAAATTATTCCATGATTTCCATGTTTCTCAGTCATCTGAGAAACAGAGACTCACAAATTTGGCAAGTGGTGCAAGATAACCTCCTCTTTTCATACAACTCTCCAATTCTAAAAATTAACAGTGGATTGGCACTTGAAAGCATGTAGTAATTTTAAGTCTCACAAAGTTGTGTTTTTACCCACTCCAAATTTTAGTATTTTGACCTAGTATCTCTCTCTTTTTCTTCACTGGGCACGTTAACAGCAATCAGAATGAAAGATATGCTAACCATTTAATTCAGCCTTATGCCTAAAAGTTGCCACCTCCACGGAGGAGAAGCACCTAATGTACAGACTTTTATCCTTTCACTGCTGAAGCACAATGGGACAACATGTGCAATGCACTTCCAGATAATTTAATGAAATAGATATTCAAGAGCTGGTTGCCATTACCATAAATCTTCAACTTCATGCTGAGAATATTTTTATCACCACTACTTTGCTCAGCAGCTAGTAGAAGCATAGAGGTTGATTAAAGGCTATTTAAGGTGCATCATATTCATATTACTGTGGATATATAGAGTAAATATACATTCCAGTGTATCAGTGATATTTCAAATTGCTGCATCTTGCCAAATCTTTAAGTGTTGCCAAGAAACTTGCAGCTTGCATATAGCAAAGGCTTGGGGTAAGCAGACTGCATTCCATCTGCTGCCAAGGCCACAAAATTGTAGTCTGGCTTTATTTCAAATACAAAAAATGCTGAATGGTTTCAATTTATTGCACTTTTAACAGAAAAAGCAGAGATGTATACGTAACAAAAATATAGCACACATCTTTTTCAAAGAACTAAAGATAGCTTGGTTCTTCATCAATTGAGATAAAACAAGCATTTAAAGGAGAATCTAACTTGGTATAACAGATGTTAATTAAAAACCCAAACAAAACCACAGAAACAGCTCATCCTTTATGTGCTTTTCTCTCTGGAACAATAAATTATTCTTCACTAGATACAAACAAAAAATAAAGGGCTTTTTTTTCTTTTTTTGATGACGTAGGAAACCTATCTTCTGCTGAAAATCAAAGTACATTTGAAACTGAAGGAGAATGTTGTGTGCTTATTGGAAAGAGGAGAATGTTATGTGCTTATTGGAAGGAAATCTCTCACAACATAATAAAACCTTTTTGACTCAATGTCTTTTAAAATAAAAGATAACAAAGAATCCCAGAACAAATCTTCATTTGCTGCAGAGCCAACATAGTAGCAAGTTTTATACAGACACATAACAAGTAACCTAATAAATTAAATGCCTGAGGTTATACAACACATCAGACACAGCCAGGCAGCACTCTGAAAATTACCTCCATCACCTTGACAGTCTCCATCCCCCATTCCTCCCCTCCAATTCCATTCAATAAAAATCCTTGAAGAGCCATCAACTTCTCTATTTTTACATTGTGAGGGGGTGGAAAAAAATTCTGAATTTTTCATGCTTTTTTTTGTCAGTAAGCATTCTCCCATTGGAAACAAATTTGTATCTCCTCTTTCCAGGCAATGCCAAATACAGCTGCTGAGATCATAACCTTTTTAAGTGAGCCCACTTTCCAATTCCCTTAATTTGCTCTCCCTGTTATAACCCATCAGTTCTAAGTGACTAGTTAAACTCTGCACAAACCTACGGTTCCACATTGAACTATTAGAACACTCACTGGCACTCTGCTTTTTTCCTGGGCTCCACTATTCCTTTTGCTTTTTTCAGAATGTGGACTTAAAAGCTGCACTTTCCCCTACTCTTACTTCTGCTTTGTCTCCAACACATTCTCCTGCAGCATAATAACCTTTCAGAGCTGACAATCAAAACTGCTATCTTCTTTTTTATTTTTTAAGTCCACTAAGACAGACTTGTCTCTCCTACACCTGGAAAAGTTTTCTAGCTTGTTTTCAACTTTATTTCATTATAAATGGTTTTTATTCTGTCATGCTACATATTCTTCCTGATGAATGACTATAAAATCCTCTATTCTTCCACAGGCCTGACTCACCAAAATAATTCTAGCAATTACCTCCTCCATAATCTCATACCTGATGCATTCTGGATGTTAATTTGTATCCTTCTGGAATTTTGTTAAGCTAACCTAAAATATATATTTTATAAAAGTCTCAGGTGGAGAGAGAAAAGAATTAGAGTGTCCAGGAAAAAACCCCAGCCAGTCTAGAAAAACAATAACAGGGTGTTTAACAGCATCACTAATTCAAACAAAAGCCAGTGCTGGGTTGTCACAGGCCCTGGCCTCACATGTGGACAGGTCAAGATTCCACAGATGAACAACACTATAGAAATATAAGTAGTCACAGTAAATGCTGGAGAAATATATCTATTTTGAGAATCATGGACTTATTAAAGTAGGAAAAGACCTTTAAGATCAGGAGGTCCAACTGTAAATGCTGCATCACCAGCATGTTCACCATTAAACCACGTCCTCAAATGCCATATCCATACATTTTTTTAACATACCAGGGATGGTGACTCCACCACTTTCCTGGGCAATCTGGTCCAATGTTTTACAACCCATTTTATGAAAAAAAAAATCCTAATATCTAATCTAAACCTTTCCTGGTACAATTTAGGCCATTCCCTCCTGAGAGGTTTCATATTATAGAAGCTTCTTACTTTGTATGTAAATGAGGATGTTCCTACAGTGCTGTTAACATTATCACTATCAAAAAGACATGAAACCCCTTAAAAGCCTAAAAAAACCTAAAAAAGGTTCAGTAAATGATGTTTTTCTAAGGAACAACAAGAACGTGATTATTACTGTGTCCCTATCACATACATAAATCGCTGATCATGGAGTCAGTTTAAACAACTAACTATATTAAATATGTATGACTTATTCTCTGTCATCTTATACAATTCCCTTGGAAAACAAGCCATCCTCATCAGTTTTCATTACATTTACTACTTCCAAATAAAGGTAGCTGATACTGAGTTACCATTCACAGGCTGGTCCACTGCATCCAAGAGAAAGGTCAATACACTGAGCAATGAATGCATTTTCTCTCACAGTACTGTGAGATCACCCAGGTATCCCATCCTCAATCTGGGATTAACAAACTCGTATTACTGTATTTTAGATTGTGTCTGAGGCAAATAGGCTGAATTCTTATCTGTATAGGTATATATTCACAGAATACATAGCAAAAGCACAAGGACTAGCCTGTCCCTTCTAATTTGAGTTCCTGAAACAAGGTCTCCAGTTCAAAGCAGGCTCTCTCCCTCAGTAGTGAAACAACATAAGACCCTAACTGCCCTCTAGTGTGCTTAAGAGCCTATTTCTCTCCACTGACCACTGACATAGTACAGGGCAGCAACATTTGTAACCTTAAATACTGTAATCTAAAAAAAGAAGGGGTAAGCTCAAGACAGAATTACACACCAATGCTGTGATAGAAAAGAGCACTGAAACATTTTAAATAGATTATCTGAGTCATAGTCCACAATGATCTCCTCAAATGGTTTCTACACAAACAAAATAGATGGAGTTTAACTAAGGGAAAAAACCCAACTAAACCAGCCCAAAGCCCTAGAGTCAAAAAGTTACCTACTCTAGTTACTTACCTTATATTTTTGTGATTTCCCCAGTACATTAGCCAAGGAAAACATAAGGGAATGATCATTAGGTATTAATTCCAGGGCTTCTCTTCCAACTGCTTCTGCTTGAGCTAGATTGCCTGGGAGCCCAGGTAGCAGAAAAAGAGAAGGCATGTTTTAAAACACAGCCTGATTAGTTACTTTTCATGCTGCAAGCACACATATTTTACAAATAGCTGACTGCATCCTTTTTTAGAGAAAACCAGGTATCACACACACAAATGTGAAGTCCTGCAGACTAAGGCAACAGAATATCTTAATTTTGTTTGTTTTCAACAGATAACACCTTCAGAAGAACAACAAAGCAGAGATTGTAAACCTCTGGAATTTAATCTATAATACAAACACACGTGCACAATGATGGCATTTTAAGTAAGTATCAGAAATTCAATTTATGGGCTGAATTTCAAGTGATGCTTTAAAATCACTGAGTCAGAAGGCATTCTTATATTATTAGAGTGTGTATGTAGCCAAAGAAGAGGTAGAGATCCTTTTAAATAAAAATGGATAAAGGTTTAAGTTTTTCAAGACACTGAATTATTCATTAAAACATTCAAATAGACCTTTACCTGTGTTATCAAGCAATATTATCATATTGTTCCAAGCCAAACTGTGCTCTGGTTTCAGGACTGTAGCATTCCTCCATGCATTCAATGCATCTATATGGCGATTCAAATCTGCATACTAAAACAAAAGAAAAATCCAGGGATTTTGCTATTACTTGCTTTACTTTCCTGTCATTCACTAAAGACACTGAAGAGTTGCTAATGTCTTGCTCCTTTCTGGTAGGATTTCTTTTTATAGACAAAACATAAAAGGAATACTCTTGCAGTATGGAAGATAAGAATGCTATATAGTAATTTTCCTTTTCTTTTCTCTGGAATGAGGCTTGTCTTCAAATATGCATGCACCAATAGAATAAGGAGAAGCAACAGCACACAATTTAGAAATCTACACAAGAGAATTAGTAAATATTCAATGTACATAGTTCCAAAAATCTAATTTGAATTTTTCGGCATAGTTCTACCAGCTAACAATATACTAATGAATGCAAAACAGTGTAATATTGGGAAATGATTAATAACTCCTTTTGGAAAAAAATAATTTAAAAAATCTGTATTTTTGTTTATACTTCTTTATATGATAAAACGGGATTACCAAAGGTTGTATAAAAGGAAGTATTCTGGGAAAGCAATAGGAAAAGCAATGAGAAGTATGAAATCACCCTAAAATACAATATAAGAAAACTGAGATACCTATCAGCTTTTAACAGCAGTATTATATCAATCTATCTATCTATATATATACACACAGAGAAAGATACACAGCTTCCAGTCATAGCTATCATCTATTCAAAAGCACTTACCAACCGCCCTAAATTGTAGTAACAATCTGGATATTTTTTTCTGTGTTTAATTGCTGTCCAGTAACTTTGCTCTGCCTCTTCAAACCTTCTTAAACTGTTCTGCACTATTCCTAGATTCATCCATGCAGCAGCAAAATCAGGTCTGCACAAATTGGGAAAAAACACCAAGAGAGAGGACAGTTAAGCATTTGAAACACAAGATCCTATTGTATCATTTTGGCTCAGCTGGTGCTAACCACTGCTTTTGCATTGGTCTAAACATACTGTATTTGTACAGCTAAGGACAGCAACTCCTCTGCTTCATGAAGCTCATTTCTTTCTTTCAGAATGTTTCCAAGGTTGTTCATGGCATGCACATATTTTGGATTCAACCTAAAATTTAAAATTTAAGAGATTATTATTATGTATAGACTTGTATATATAGACATGTATGTATGTATAGACATGTATGCAAATTTCTAGCTCTGCAATGCTGCAGAACATGAAAATGAATACCTAAGCATTTTCTTCATATTAAACATGAAAGCAATTTTAGGACAGATCATTAAAGCAGTAGAATTTCTAATACCTTACAGCTTCTCTGTAGTATTTGATTGCAGCAGTTTGATTTCCTTTGTCAGCCAGGTTTTTGCCAACATTGTAGTGCACCTGAAAACACAGATGGATATTCCATCGGATGCCACATAGCCAGATATTTTGTGGAACCAAGTAGCTAAAAATTATTTCTCCAAAAAGAAACAGTCAGCACTTGTGTCATTCACTGCTGGCTTTCAGTGTAGGTTGATACTTAAGATTGCATAATGCATACAAATGAAGACAGTAAGACAAAATTGAGATAGAGATCAGCTTACCTATTCCAGCTATTTAAGAGAGATTATTCACTTCCTAGTTTTATTAATGAGGTCACCATGCCTTTCACAAGGTATTTTGTATGGAGACCTCCTGCTCTTAATTTAGTTTATTTATCAGGTAAGAGAAAGTTTGGCTCAAATCAAATCTATCGTAGCAGATGGAACACAACAGCTATGTGTCAAACTTTGTTTACACTATAGCATAAACTAGAAGAAACTCAACATTCACAAAAAACCCAAACAAAAGGTAACAGACAGGCACAATTTTTGTCTTAGGATAAAAATGTATCAAAGAGCATTTCTGAAAAAATATGTATGAAACGTGTTGAAGACTGCCTGGTAAAAACTGAAGAATGAAGGAAGGATCTAGAGCTTTCAGAATTCAGGGAAAAGACGCATCATTCTAATTTACAGCAAGAATAAACAGGAATAAATATATTTCAGGACAAATCTGAGTTGGAAGACATCTCAAATCCCACTTTAAGACAAATCTCAGGAGGCTATGTTACCTGGTTGAAAAGTACTGTGAGTACTGACTCTTGAAAAGAGATTTCTCAGCACCCAGATCAGGACTCATTATTTGAATTCAAATTGTATATACTTCATCTAAAATAAACACATATGATAATTTTCACCAAACTTTGAAAATCTAATTTTACAACACTATACAGGAATAACTTTAGATTGAAGTCCAAAAAGATCAGTTTGTAATGCACTTAGATAAGTCTAATTCACCTTCTACATTCAAAAAAGGATTTTATCGGACATGTCCATTGACTGAAAAATCCTAATTGCAGTTGGCACAGTATCTGGGACCTATTGATCCAGCACACAGGACTGTTGGAGCCTAGTTGTTATGGTATTTAATTGCTGAATTTCATCTCTATATGATTGTAACTATGCAGTAACATATCATCAACAAATGAAGTTAAGCACATTTTCCATGCTTTCTCAAATGGGAGAAACAGTATTTTCACTGGTTTTAAGGAAAGCAGAGATACTATAAAGCTTACTAAACATGCACAGAGGCAGCTCCTCACACTGTAAGATATAAAATAGCACACAAATTCAGCATCCCATAAAAGCACTTCTAGCACAAAGAAAAAAATCTTGGCACTGTACTGTACATTCATAAAAATAAGACAAGGAAGGCCCATGGCAAATAAGCAACAGAATGGTACATTTGTATCAAGAAATAACCAAATGAAGATCCATTGACAGTGTCAAAAAATACAAAAAGATAGAGCAGCATTTTCCCAGGAGTCATTAAGTAAAATGAAGTACCTGGAAAGATGTTCCTTAGAACTGAATTCTATTTATATATCTCTTCCAGAAATTTTTCAGAACACTAACATTCTTACCAAATTGGATTGATCTGATTATATACGTTGAAGTTCACATATTTAAATTTTACCCAGATAAAAGATAAATTGTGGCAACACAGAAGAAATACTTAAAGATTTCACTGAATAGTGTATTTTAGCCCTTGAAGTACATAACTTTACACTTCAGTATCAGCAAACAAAATTGTATTTAACTTGATTCAATTTCATTCTTTAAGAAGGTTTACAAAATGAAATTTGACTAAAGACCAGGACAGAGCAGATGAGAAAATTCTTGGTGTACACCAACCAATCAGTCTCTCACATGTCAGCTGTCTTGTGTTAGGACTAACAGCATTTCACTTTCTATTTTTCATAGGGCCTTTTTTAAAACATGTGGTATCTTCACATCCATTTTTTTTCCCAAAAGTACCAGCAGCAAGAATATTTTTCTCCTGTAAACACAATAGTGCAGTCTGAAGAAAACAGAGAGATATCAATTCTCTCAAGTCAAAATATCAAATCAAGTATTAAGTGCACATGTACGTTTTGTGAACTGAACTAAAAAGATATACTATAGTCTATTAAAACTGATAGCACAACTATTTAAATAAACTATTAGTATTTTCAGTGGTGTATTTCTTTTGCCCTCAGGTATAGCTCCTGTGTGAAAGGAAATGATGTTTCTATACAATACCCCCAACAATGAAGGGCTCCTTGCTGTAGATAAGTTTTCTAATTTCCCTTCAAGTGAAATCGTAGCTTTCATTCCTCTTAATATGGTGGTGACAAAGAAGGGAAGAGGAAAAAAATCCCAAAACCAAATATACTAAAAGAAGTGCCCAGCCTCCCATAAATATCCAATGACAAAACCAATTCTGCAATGGGTTATAAGATGCAGTACCATCCTGCTCTTAAGAGCAGAACCAGCAAAGGGTTTCCAGGCACATACAGTCATCTGGGAGGTGCAGGTTGCTTCTGCCACCCAGCTGTGTCTCTCACTTCAGTGGCCATGGCAGAGAGATGCCAAGGTCAGCCTTTAGCTCACTCAAAGCAGGCCTGCAGTGACCACCTGCTGTCTGCTGAGCAAGGCTGAGACTCTCCTGCACAACACGGGGACACAGGTGCTCCCTATGTACCAATGGGTGGGAAGAGTCTGGTCTTTAATAATGAGGGGCCGGTGAGTTGTTTAAAATATCCTCTCCAGAGAGTGTGGTTCTGTTTTTGACAGATATTGTGCATGCCAGCCTGGGAGAGAAGATTTTCCTTTCCTGCCTGAACAGTTAAGAGCCCTTCATTATTAAATGATTAAATATTAACTGGAAGTGACATATTACATTATACTCAGATGATCCTTTATCAATCTTAAACAGGCAATTACTTTACAGTAATAGCTCTAAAAGGGGCATTTCTCAGGGATGCATAACAACACAGTATTCTCCAAAATCTAAGAGATCAGTTAAAAATACCCTAGGGTAGAACCTACTCTCTCTCAACAGGCATGTGTTGTTTAAATTAACATAACCATGGCACCAGAGCCTAACCAAGGGTATAGCCTAGCTCTATGTATTGGTTTGTTCAATACCTCAATCAGCCTAAGAAGCCAGTATAAAAAAATCAAAAAGCACTGTATATTATTCTGTACCAGATATATATAGTTCTTGAACTCTTATTTAAATGTTAAATTTATACAAGGAGAGAAAAGAAATATATTTTCCTGTACAAAAATCAAATTATTGCCATACTGGTTTTTTTGCTTCGGTTTTCCCTCCAAGCAGAACAGGAAGAAATTGAAATGTAATATCATCCTCTAGGAGGTACATTCCCTCAGTTGGGGCACTACTATTATCACCAATTTTACTCTCTCTTCCTAGCTGCTTATAATCTTTTTCAGCAAATATGAACATTTGCTGAAAAGGATGAAAGCAAAGCACAGATGTCAAAATTTTCCAGGAACATGCAGATGCCTCTGTTCAATGCCAGCTCCTGTCATCAATCTTCTCTTTCCTCTACTACTAAAACTCTGTTTTCTAAATAATAATAAAACAAAGCTTTTTTTATATTCACATCTTGTTTGTGTATCTAATGTCTAAAGGTTCTTCTGCATGACTGTGCTTGTATACACAAAAATTGACATCTAAAATGGTGGCAAAACACTGCAAATAGCCCATATAAACACAGCCCACAGCACTTAAATTCCTCAGAAGTAATCCCCTTTTAATAGATGGTGTAAAGAAAAATGTCTCAATATCTAGAGGAAATGCCCTCTAGATCATGCCCTCCTGCCTTAAGGATCAAATATCAGACCCTCAGGCAGCATTAAATTTTGCTCTGTCACAAAGACGTTTTATGGGACCTTTTAAGAAAGTATAGAAACCAATCTCACAAACTTATTGTACCCTTTTAAGCATTAGTATAGCTCATCTCTGACAAACTTGTATCTATAATGATTGCAGTTTGCATAATAGATAAATTTCAAAGTTACTTACTCTGATATGTCAAGGCAGATAGTTAGTAACATTATGTTGGGAGTATTTTAACTTCCTTGCTTATAATTGCAGAAAAAGAAATGGCTTTTCAAAAATTATGTTTATTAATTTCTATCCTTTAAAGAAAAGCTAGTAGCAAGGAGAGCGTAGAGATTATCTACAAAATAACAATTTACAATCATTTAAATTCTGTTACTTCAAATCTAGGAAAAGAAAAAATGCTGGCTATTTCCCATGTAACAATGTAACTGCAATTATTTATTTAGACAATCAATAAGAGGAAGTCATCCAGGAATAAAGACCATCTCTCAATTCTTACTGCTATGACTTTTCTAAATCTGAGAAAAAATAACTCAATTCTTCCACAGTGCAAATATTTCCAACAGGAAAAAAAGGCAGCAAGATGAGCATTTTTTGTAATAATCTTTAAAGTTAAAAGAAACAATGTGTAATGACTTCAGAAGGTGAGGAGCAATCCAGCAACGTCTAGAAATAGGAAATAGCAGTAGGACAGGGTTAAAATCTCACATAATCTTATGTATCCACATCTGCTCTAGTTGTCAGGACTTCTTTTTTCTTATCAGTGGAGAGAAAGACAGAAATCTAGGATACAGTCCTTCTGACTTATGTCTTTCATTTAGTCCAAGGTGAGGAACCACAAGCTAAAAGAAACAGCTTCTTCTCTTCAAGAGAAGAATCCAAGCCACACAGTATGAAAAAAGGTCGTAGGAAAAATGGAATCAATATGCAGGCACCTCCTGTTCAGCTAAGGAGAATACTGCCAAACGTATTAAAAATGTGTACTGTTTCAGTCTAATGACCTTTGAAACCAATCTGAGGGCAGGGCCACACAAGTTCAAATATGTGACATGCTCCTGGACATGTTCAACCAAGATCTGTAACTAAAAAACCCCACCCACTCAATACGTATTTAAANTTGTATATATAATATATATATTTAAATATTGTAAATAAATAATATTTAAAATAAATTTTAAGACATTTAAAACATTTAAAAATCTGTACTGGGAACTTTTTTAGAGCTCAAAATATTTGTAGCTTCATTATGGTACCTGATTATTTTCAATAAATTTTAAAGTCACTGGGCAAGGTTTATTAAAGTTGATCTTAAATGTCATCCTCTTGAGCCAGATGTGTCACCACTCACGGCACCAGATTCACTACTGTGCCAGATAATCACATTTCATGCAGTTTCCTCATTTTTATCTAAAGATATGCTTAAAGAAATGAGTCTTGAAATTAGACAAGGCAGTACTGTTGCTACTTGTTATTTAGAATTAGGGTAAGTTTACTCTCTACTTCCCACACAGACAATTTGGAATTGAAAAGAGCTGTACGACAAAACATGAACAGCTTTTTCTGCTAGTGAGGATTTGAGATTTTGAGATCCTGCTACATAATGGCAGTAAAGCATGGCCACATTACACGTATTTAATATGTTCCAAGAACAACAAGAAAAAGCTATTATCTATGTGCCATTCTTTCGTCTGCACCAGCCTCCCACTGAAATAAATGGGTCACTGAAAGAAAGTCCTGTGGAGTCATTTTTCAAGGAAGCCTACAATTTCAAGACAACTGAAGATCAGAACAAAACCTGGTTCAAATTTTTACATTTACCTTTGTCAAAATTGAATAAATATAGCTGAGTTCCTAAAGAAAAAAGACATAGGCTCTCATACGTGGACTCTCTAATGTTCCTGCTTAGAAATGTTCCCTACTATTGTGATTTCAAAGTTAAATCCACCAGCAAAATTGGAATGTGAGCCTACAATCCTTCCCCTGCTCACATCTCCATGCTTTCTACTTGCACAAGCTGTCACCAGCAGAAATACTGCTCAGGCATGTCTACAGTGCCCAGTGTTGACAAACACAAGCTCATTTTGCCTGTACATTCACTGGCTTTAAACCAGCTGCATTAGTTCAGTAGCTTGTGCACAGCTTATCGGCTCAAGCGCAGTGCTGTGGGAGCACAGCTACACAGCTTCCCAGCCAGGCATGGCTGGAGTCCAAGGAGCTTGGAGCACAAGCAAAGAGTGTGGATCTGTCTAAAGCACTCTTACCATGGCAGATGGATGGAGTTACACACAAAGAAAACAGATTGCATTTGCTCCATTTATAGTACGCGCTTGTCATCTAGAAGACAAGATATACTGAGGTCATCATTAAAAAGGAGATGGTTGCCTACCACTGCCACACAATAAAATACAGCAGCTCTTTCCTATGTATTAAAAGCTCAGACTACTGAAAAACACTACCATGTTTTAAGTATTGGCCATAAATGTTTTTTACAGCTCACTGTTGCATATTTGTATTCCAGTAAATGCTAAGTTTATTATTCTCTTTGTGAAGTTGAGGATTCACAGATTCCTTTTCAAACCCTGTGTCTGGATTGGTATTTTCTAGCTACCACTCTAGATTACAGGAATCTAATCTCTTAAAACATCAGTGTATTTTTATTGACAAGCTGCACAGTCCTACTCTCAGGCTCTTCAAAGAGTCTCTTTACTAAAATTCAGACAACATCAGGGCTCAGTGGTATGCTCCAACAGATCACACTCTTGGCTGTCAAAGGACTGCTGTGGAGGTCACCTCTGTCAGAGGCTGGAGTCAGTCTCTGATGCTGAACACTGCTGCCCAGCTCAGTGAAACATCCTATCCAGTCCCACCGTCTTACTTGTTCCCTCACTAAGCCTGCAGGGAAAACAGCAGTTTTCCTCAGTGCCCATGTCTGAAGAGTCTAGCCTGCTCAGCTGCTGTAAAACAGAAGTGGGAGCAAGATTTTACTCCTACATCCCACAATTGCACTGATGATACGCTGCTTTGTGCCTCAGCTATGCTGACTTTATTTACCACTGGAAGGTACACAGAAAGGATTCTAACAACAGCACAGACATTTTTCAGTTGAATACATTGCTATAGGTTACTCACCTTGTTTTGATATTTTTCTTGCAATAACTTGCAATTATACACACAATTCTTCTAGATAGATTTTATTGGCAGTACATCCAATTTGACTGGATGCCTTTCTTGAAGTGCATTCTCCCCTCTCCCTCACCTCCCCACTCCCACCTCCAAATTCTGAATTACAATATTGTAAATTGCACTTTCTGGTATTTTGACTACGCGACCACTGTAATTTAGATGTCTGACCTGTCAATGTCATTCCTGAACCGAGCAAGACTGTGAATAACAACACTGCAGCACAAAATATTAACTATGCATAACATCTCTTGACCCCAAATTTCAAAACACTTAAAAAAAAAAGGAAAAAAGGTTTAGAAGTCTATGTGTGACTTACTTTTGCATTCAGAGGGCACACAGACAATGCACTCCTAAAAAGCTGTTCTTCTGACCTCCACTGGCTGCTGCGGAGCGCACAGCGCATAACATTTATCAACAAGATTCCGAGTACTGCCACAGCAAGAATTTTCTTAAGGAAAGAGAGCCAAGTTAAGGAACAAATCATGCAATTGAACAGCTTCATCATCAACAACTTAACTGATTATTTTGATGGTACCTTTTTCTTGGCTTGCTTACTCAAGAGACTAAATCCATATGTAAAGAGAATGCAATATCCAATACTGGGGAGGTAGATGACTCTCTCTGCAACAACAAATCCTACTCGGAAGAACAGATTACTTGCAGGAAGAAAAGGGATGATAAGAAATCCAAGTCCCAGTGTAAGGATTCTGCAAACAAGACAGATTCTCAAATTAACTACAAATCTTAACAAAAGTACCTTTTCCACTTAACATATAAACTTTATTTAAACATTGTAGAAGGATGTGCGTATAGACCAGGGTATTTCAAACACAGCCTTTGAGAGCCACTAAGATCAAATTTCAGTGAGGCACTTAAAAAATCATTGCTATAATTTCCAGAAAAGCAATATTCATGCTTCCAGGCCAGAAAATAGCCCTATTACATATTAATTACAAAACTCCTATTTAAAATACACAGGCAGGAAAAGTAATGCTAAAAGCTACCTGTCTCTTTTTGGATCTTGTAAGACAGTAATGGGGGCAAAAACATAAGTCACTGTTAAAGAAGAAACTTAGGTGCTCATTCAACTGAGAGGGTGGTTTTTCTCCTAACAAACACATCAGTACTGGAATCCATTGTGGTTAACCACTTGGAAGTTAGTAATCTACTCTCCTTCTACAGACAGAAGAGACACATTACTTTTTGAGAGCAGTCTTCCTTTTTTTAGGCACCAATGTTAGCATCCTCAGCAGGTATGGACTCAGCTCTTTATGGACTATACAGAGCTCAGACAAAAGAGTCTAGGTACCTCACTTTTACAGAGCTGACATAAGGGAGTGAGAACCTCAAGTCCATGTCAGGTATTTCTTACAAAGGCAACAGACAATTTTCTATTCTAATTTATTATAAATGAATCTCTACACTGTAAGGTAGATGCGTCCTCCGGGTCTTTTCTCCTCCCCACAAGTGCTAGGCCTTTACTATACTTTTTGTCTTCACTTTTTACTAAAACTATTTAGCAATAAAGGCTTGGTGAGTTCATTTTTACTAGAAAGTATGACATCACTTGCAGCAAGAGTTCCAACTCCCTCTCCAAAATTATTTATCTGTGCAATTAAGTATGGGAACAGCATACTTATTTGCACAGAAAGGTAGGCAGGTGCACTGTAAACATTTGAAGAAATGTGAAGGAAGAAAAGAATAAGAAAAGATTTTGCACTCTGAACAACAGAATTATCTATGTTGTTGATAAAAGGAAGACTGTGGAAAATGTGGGCCCTCTCTGGAAGCAAATGGTAAGT
The DNA here is from genome assembly GCA_013397195.1 of Hylia prasina. Taxonomy (NCBI): domain Eukaryota; kingdom Metazoa; phylum Chordata; class Aves; order Passeriformes; family Sylviidae; genus Hylia; species Hylia prasina. The sequence goes on along the minus strand of VYXD01014089.1, from coordinate 1,000,845 downwards.
CTGGCTACACAGGACATGGGAGAAGGCTGAGGTATTCAATAACTTTTTTGTCTCAGACTTCACCAGCAAGTGCTCCAACCACACTACTGCAGTCACATAAGGCAAAGGCAGAGACTGGGAGAATGGAGAACTGCCTGCTGTAGGAAAAGGTCAAGTTCAAGAACATCTAAGGTACAGAACCCCATGGGATCTGGTAAGATGCACTTGCAGATCCTGAGGGAACTGAGGGATGAAGTTGCTAAGATAGCTGAGCTCCTACCCATCATACTTGAGAAGTCATGACAGTCTGCTGAAGTTTGCACTGACTAGAAAAGGGGAGACATAAGCCTCATGTTTTGAACAGGCAAAAAGGCCAACACAGGAAACTAGGTCAGTAGGTCACCTCTGTGCCTGGCAAGATCATGGAGCAGATCCTCCTGGAAAATATGCTAAGACACCTGGAAAATAAGAAGGTGATTGGTGAAAGCCAATCTGGCTTCACTAATGAAAAAATGTGCCTGACAAATTTTATAGTCTTTTACAATGGAGTTACAGCTTTGCTGGATAAAGAAAGAGCAAGTGATATCTACCTGGGCTTTGCAAATCACTTGACACTGTCCACCATTACATCCTTGTCTCTAAACTGGAGACATGGATTTGACAGCTGGACATGGTGGCTAAGGAAGTGGCTGGATGGTTGTATGCAGAGAGCTGCAGTCAATGGCTCAGTGTCCAGAGTCTAGTGACAAGCAGTGTTCCTCAAGGGCTGGAATTGGGACTGGCACTGTTTAACATCTTTGTTGGTGACGTGATGGTGGGACTAAGTGCACCCTCAGTGGGTTTGCCCACAACACCCAGCTGTGCAGTGCAGTCAACATACTGGAGGGAAGGGATGCCATCCAGGGGGACCTGGACAGGATAGGTAGGCTGATGCAAACCTCATGAAATCCAAGTGCAAGGTCTGGTACTTGAGTCAGGGCAATCCCAAGAACAAAGATGGGCTGGACAGAAAATGGCATGAGAGCAGCCCTGAGAAGAAGGACTTGGGGGTGTGTTCAGTGATGAGCAGCTGAACATGACCCAGCAGTGTGCACTTGCAGTGCAGAAAGCCAACCATATCCTGGCTTGCATCAAAGTAGCATGGCCAGCAGGGCGAGGGAGGTGATCCTGCCCCTCTACTCTGCTCTGGTGAGATCCTAGCTGGAGTGCTGCAATACAGCTCTGGGGCCTCCAAGATAGAGAGGACATGAACCTGTTGGAGTGAGTCCAGAGGTGGGCCACGAAGATGAGGAGAGGGCTGGAGCACATCTCCTATGCAGACAGGCTGAGAGAGTTGGAGTTGTGGATCCTAGAGAAGAGAACGCTCCAGGGAAACCTTCTTGCAAAACCTTCCAGTACCTAAAGGGGGCAACAAGAGAGCCAGAGATGGGCTTTTCAAAAGGACACACAGTGATAAGTGCCCCATTCCTGGAAGTGTTCAGAGCCAGGATAAATGGGGCTTTGAGAAAACTGATCTCATGAAAGGTGTGGCAGGGGGACCGGAACTACCTGACCTTTAAGGTCTCTTCCAACTCAAACCATTCTATGATTGAGCAGTTGAAAAATTTTAAGGAATTGAAAAATTAAATCTACATAAAATCCATGGAAACAGAACCTGCAAAGTTAAACAAAAGACCTTAGTAAGAAAGAACAGTTTACAATAATTTTTTTATTTCCTTTGGGTAAAGTACAAGTTGTTTTCTGAGTACATACTATGGGTCAAGCATCTTACTTTTTAACTTTATGACCATGGCCAGTATTTCCATCTGCTTTCAAAGTACATCTCCTCTCTTTCATTATTAGGAGAAAATTAAAGGAAATGATGACTTGTAAGACGTAAGGGCAACAACAAACATAATTTCCTACTCCGTTTTGAGCACATATTACTTTTTACCATCTACGGTGTTAAGGATCTCAAAATACCACTTCAGAAGAAAAAATAAAGCATCCATCCATGCCTCCTCCTCCAACTCTGTTTCCTACTAGTTGGTGTACAGTGATGGACCCAAATTGGGATAAAACTGTAATGACAGCTATAAATATTTATTTGAACTGCATTTGCTAGACACTGGTTCCACTGAATTGTTAAAATTATCAGTAGTGGATTTAACAAAATAATACTGTACTCAAGTTGGCCAGGCATTTAAAATTCATCACTGTCTCTTACCTTCTCTTATGGCTGTCTTCTGAGCACAGAGCTTGGCATATCAGACCAATTAGGCAGAACCAAAGTGCTGCTAGTGCAATTATCCTCCAGTCGCTGACGGATTTAATGAGGGGTATGCAGCCCATTGACCAATCAAAACACAGCCACCAGGGACACAACAGCAACCATGCATTCAGTGAATAGTAGTAATTATAGTTTATAGCCTGTCAGTCAAAGAGAAAACAAACATTTATTTGATACTAAACTTGGGGGGGGAGGGGGGCAACTTTAGTCCTTCCCTCTTCCCTCATTTCCCTTGTAACACAATAAAGAGGCCATGAATACTGTTAGACTACAACTATTTACATATCCATTACTGTTACAGCTATGAGATTAATTTTTATTTTTTCTTTTAAACATAGCTAGGTGGCTCTCTAGCTCAGATCAGGGAAATGCAATTCTCTGCTGTCCAACCAATATTCATATATAAAAAGAACAGTCTCGTACAATGGGACAAAACATCAAAAGACATCACCCACTGTCTTCATCTTTCATTCTCCATCTCCAGAAAGATCCTTAATGCCACCAGAGGTATATAGCCAAGACATACTCCAAATACACCAGACCAGAACTTTGTAATTTCTTTAGTTGTGAAAGAAGATGAAAAGTCGAACACAGTACGTGGAAAAGGGATGAAAATCAGTAAAAGCTAATTTCTTGCATGCATGGGAAAAACAGTGAGTAAATGGAAAAGTACTTCAATGTGTACAGTGCATGCTGAATTGAATGCAAAGAATACACATGATACACTATATTAAAAAAATTGCAGAGAATCATCACAGCAGCGCAAGTGAAGGTGACTCATCACACAAATCTTGAAATGTAAAAGCTGCCCACTTTATTGTTTCCTAGAAGCACAGAAAACTCAATTTTATCACAAAGACAAATATTCTGAGCTGGCCAGAAAAAAGCAACTTCATAACTTACTCTTACAAACAGACTGTCAGCAAATGAAGCTGGGTTGTCTACTTCAGTGAAAGCTGGTGGTCCTGTGCCCATAATCCTCCAGCGAATATAAAGTATGCCAGCCCCTCCACACATCAAAAGAGTTATCCTGAAAAGCAGCCCCTTCCTTAACAGCCCAGCATTTTCCAGGGAAAGAAAGAAAGAAAGAAAACCACCTCATGCAGAAACAGTATTTGTTTTCTTACCCAACACATTCACATCCTTTTCATCAGAAAGAAAAAGCTATTCCTGTGCATTTTTGCTAGTAGAGTTGACATTTTAATTGGAAAGTATTTTTTGCAAGCATTTTAATTTCCTTCTCAATCAGTAAACAAAACTTGTTAGTTCAAGAAGACTCTCTTCTACAAATCCTCTGTAATTCTATAGCTGATGTAGTTTTACATGGCAGTTTCTGACAGGGAATTTGAGCAGAATACAGCCTTTAGTATACAGCATATTAAATTAATTTATCTTTTCTTTCTAAAATGGAGGATGATTACTTTGGGGATTTTGTTTTAAATAGCTATTTCCAACTGTCTGTTTGTCATGGAAAATTTTTGTGCATTTAGGTATCTTTAGAGGTAAAATTACAGCTTTCTACCAAGTATACTGCACAGTTAGGAACTGGGAGGAATTAGAAACTGAATTAAAATTTTCACACCCAAAAACAAGATAAAAAGCTAATGACAGAGAGGCACCCAAATCACTTACTTCAGGGTAAATTACCCAGATTAGAAAAAGTATAAGCTTGTGTTTGATCTACATTAACTAAGTTAGTTTACATCATACATTTTATAATATATACTTCAGGCCGTAAAGAAGGCAACTCACATAAAACATAAAGAAGTGATGGTATAGAGAGTAAATCGGACAGGCTTTTATCTTTTTCTCCAGAAGGTATAACACTTTTCTCCAAGCACACATCATATTCATAAATTAAAAAAAATAAAAATAATTCCAAACCAAAAAGCAAGCCAGTATACATTGTAGAGTCTCTTCATGCTTCACCAGTGGAGACTGGAAACAGAATCATCAGTAAGTATAACAATACACCAGTCAAAGCTTTAAGGTGGCACAATAATTATTATTTCCTCTTAGTGGAATATGCTCTTTAGAAAGGACCACCATAGTTGTTTAGGATATCAATGTCAGCTATGTCTGAAGTTTAAAAAAATAAAACTAGGCTGCCTTAAAGACAGACATCAGTGCACTGGCTGAAGATACTTATTTTCTAAAAGGATGGAAAAATTAAATTAAAAAACAATTTTCATTTTTTTTTAGTATTTGTTAATGTCATGTTAAAATATTTAGTTGAATACCTAAGGAAAAAGCCGTCTGCAATTTTGATTTTACATAAGCTAGCGTTTGTGCTCAAATGATTGCTTCCAACCTGAGCATCTCAGTAACCAAAGTTACAACAAGGAGGATTTAGGAATGGTTTTCCTATAAAATAACTTCGGGAGAAAACTGTGCTATGAAAACAACCCACATATAGTCAAAATTTTAAACTGTTTTATGACAGATTAACAACAAAATTTCTTATCCAAGGGCTTCATTTCATTTAACAGTACATGCAGTATCTCAAAGGCCAGATTTCACAATTGCCACGTAATCTCTCGGTAGGTAAAATGTGAGGGTGGAAGAAGTGTTATTGTATCCCCTTGGACTTAGAATTAACTGAAATCTGGCACGAAACTGAAACCTGTCTCAATCAAGAAGAAAAAAAAAATGTGCTTACTTGAAGCGTTTTTAGGATCTGCCTTTCAACAAAGCAAAACAATCTTAGATATGCTTCCTTGAAAAGAGCAGAATAGATTTTTGCAGGTAACAGGAGCTAAAATTAATTATTTCTACCAAAAGAGGAAAAAGGCACATCGGATGTTTTCTTCACTGAGACAGAACCATTTAGAAGTTCTTTTTTTAAACAGAAGCATCACGCTCTGAGCTCTTCATGCTTAAAGAACAATCCTGCAAAAAGGTTAGACATTTTCCAGAATCATAGAATGGTTTGAGCTTGAAGGGATGCCAATGGATATCTTTTGCTAGATCAGTTTGCTCAAAGTCCTGTTAAGTCTGGGTCTGGCCCAGAACACTTTCAGGGACAGGGTATCCACAACTTCTCTGGGTAACCTGTTCCAGTGCCTCACCACCCTCATTGTAAAGAATTTACTACTGGTCAAACCCTGGAACTGGCTTCCTAGAGAGGTGGTTTCCCTGGAGCCTTCTCTTCTCCATTTCAGAAGGCCACTGCATTAGTCAGGCACAATCTGCCCTTGGTGAAGCTTTGTTGGCTGTCTCCAGCTACCTCCCTGTCATTCATATGTTTTGATATAACTTCCAGGAGGATCTGTTCCATGATCTTAGTGGGCACTGATGTGAGGCTGACTGGCTACTTATTATTACCTTTTGTTTCCAGCACTTAATTCTGCTTAGATCCCTACATCTCTAGATGCTTCCCTTGTCGTATTCTAGTTGACATTAGTGTCCTTATTCAGCAAAACTTACCAGTATTCCTATTTGCTGCCTGAAACACTCCGTTAACACACTTAGCCCTTCTTGGCCAGATCTATTATTTCAGTTCTAGAGAACCTAATTCCTCTGATTTCCCCTGCAGCTCCTCATTTCACTCCTTGCAAAGGAATTTAAAAGCCCCACAGGACTTGTGCCACTCAGAAACATTAGTGAGACTCCTCTGCAGTGAAACCACTGACTGAAGCAAAGTACAAGGAATATTCTTTTTCCTTGTTGAATGTTGGATGAGAATCTTAGCTGTTCAACAGCAGTGATGCTCTAGTCGGCTGTAGGTCTATTTGGCTGTTGTCCATCATTGATCTGAGGCTGATTGTTTCTGTTATTTGCTTGCCAGTGCCAATACTTGGTGCCAGACTCCTCTTGAGACAATATCAGATAAAGTGACATCAATGAAAGTCAGAAAAATCAATCCTTAGCAACTGTCAGTGCTTACATAACTTTTTCTTTTAAGCTCCAAAGCTACTAGGACCTGTTAACATAATATGTTTTTAATGTACATGTCTATGTCATTGAGAATCTGAATAAATCTCTCCCTCTCTTTATTCTGACCAAATCCCATTCCAAGTACCATTTCAGGTGTATAGTTACTGACCCTAGAGAACTTGTTGCATCAAGCAGTCAGCTGTTCCACACAACATTTTAACATACTGTTGAGAAAACTATGGAAGGGATTTCACTGTCCAATGCAAATCTAACAATACTCCATTCCTACTCATGTTGCTGCAAAGATGTCAGAGCACATTGCCTTACAAGGCTGACTAATAATACTTTTTTGGTTGGTTTGGGTTTCTTTTTTCCAATTTTCAACAACAAAAAAAACCTCTCAGAAGCTGAATCTTTGTCATTTAAGACTTAACTGTCTGAATAGCCAGAATGAACAAAATCTGTAAGAATGAACAAAACATCCAGGGACTCACCTCCAATGCTTTGTCCTTATACAGTAACTTTCGAATGAGCTCCAAAAGATTTATCTTGTTAATTACCAGTGCATCAAACACTGCATTCAAACCCTAAGGAACCAAGGGAAAAATAACAGCATAAGATGAAGCAGCTAACCACAAATATTTTCTTTTAAATACATCTTGAATTGCACTTCTACCATGACTTACTGTATATCTTAATTCTGATTCCAAACAAGTAGAGAGATACACTGGTAGTAATGATGGCAGAATGGTAAATGGAGCTCAGATGAGTAGAATAACATTTTACTGTAATGGGAATCCTCCTGCCACATGAAATAACCCTTCAGGGAATACCATGCACCAGCAAGCCAGATAACATATGCATGGTCACAACAGAAATCTGCTCTCCATCTTCTTCTCCAAATGTTCTGCAGTGTAAATGCTGCAGTCAAAAGGTAAGGCTTCTATCAGTAAGGTGGAGTTTCTTTAAGCCTTCTACTTATTTTTTTGTTGTACGGTATCTTTGGACTTCCAGGTTTCAGAAATACTGTTTTTAAAGGTTACAGATAAAGGTTCAGAAAGATTTAACAGAGGTATCAGGCTTGCTTTTCTTGCAATTACAGCAATAAACACAAGTGCAAGTTGCTGGGGAAAAAAAGAAAAGAAGAGTTCTATATGACATCAACCACTGCACATAGAACTAGAACATATTCTGTGCTTTGCAGGACTACACTTGCACATAACTACCTCCAAGTGGGCAAACAAAATGTATAAATGTGTCCAGGGGTAATTCTATTGAGGTAATTCTATAGCAAAATCAAACCTCAGCATTTCCGCTTCAAAGTTTCAGCATATCACCAGGATAATTCTTGAGTATTTATTCTAATAATTTCAGAAATTACCTCACTGTTCTAAAGACAAAATAGGAAAAAAAAGTAAAACTAATTCCAGGTGAAGCGAAGAGCTGGTACACTGGGAAACCACAAGCCCCTCACTAACAGTCAAAGGGAGGGGACAAAAGATTAGAGTGTGCCTTGGTTCTATGTAGAAAGGCCACTTAGCAATTAAAAGGCTTTTGGCTCACTCACATGGAGATAGGAAGGCAAGAATACAAGTAATCTTTTTAATGGGTGATTTAGCCTTTATCCCTCTGACCTGTGCCCCTCAGCACAACAATAAATATAATCATCCTAGCAGTGCAACAGCAAACAAATAAAATCCCAAATCCAGTAACAGTTCTGCATCTGCTAGCTCAAATAGTTACTTCATACTGCTAGAGTAAATAATTACACCATGTTTTAAGACAATTCCTTATGTTTTCCTTACAGACACCTTTGAAAAACACATCACTTTACAAACATCTATCAAAAAAAAATGTCCCAATTCAAGTTTTCTGTAATTTCTTTTCCCTTTTATTCTAGCAAGGACAAGAGGGTCCTTGCAGCAAAGAATTTTCTGATTCTTTTGCTTATCTATGTCAGCTGAAGCTATAAATTTGATTTATTAATAAAGATATATGGCTATATAAAAGGTAAAAATCACAGATACAGCATTTCAGGTGGCCAGTTTGGTCACCCAAAACAGCATTGTCTTCATTGATGTTATAAAAAGCCAGACCACAATAAACACGAACAATAACTACATCTGTTTCCACAGGCAGTAAGGGAGAAAAGGAAGAAATGCAGTACTAGAAGTGCATAAACAATGGCCTTAATTATAGTTACACTGTTCACAAAAGCAAGGGAATGGAACTTTTAAAAATGCTCTCATCTAGTTATATCTTTGATCATGAGCCTTCAATGAGCAGTTTGTAGTCCTGCTATCTCAAGAATTACGTTCAGAAAAAAGGGCAATGAAAGTGAAACTAATGCTGTAAAACCTTTAAACTTTGCAAAAATATATGCAACCTGCTTACAAAAGTTAAAGTGAAAAACTCTAACAGATTGGCAAAGATACAGTTAAGACAGATCTACTAGAATACTGCTTTTTGTAAACATCAACTAGTTTTCTGAACAGAATAAAAAGGTGTGCATGTCATTAGCTGTGGAGCAGATTCATTCCTGCAGACTTTACAACTACACCTTACAGATGTTGAGGTCAAAATTCTGTTAATAAGAAAATTCTTACCAGTATTGTAATTCCTTGTTCTTTGCACAGCATGGCTATTGCACCTAGGACAACACTCACCAGCACCCAGAATACAGAAAACGTATGTCCTTCCTTATCTGTCAAAATAAAGAATGCCACACTTTTAGGCATTTTATAAATTTAAGAGTAAATTAAAATAAGAATTTAAAAAATAAACAGCATTTAGTATTGCAGTCTTTTCTACCAGTCAAGGTCTGGACACACAGACTTAAAAAGCAAAGGCCACTTCCTGCAATATGCTGGCATTTGTCCCTTTATTGCAGTAATTTTCTCTTCTTGGAGACATTAGAAATCTCCCTATTTGCTCAATGTTTTAGCCAGATTAATTAGAATGGCAGAAGCTTCACATAATATTCACAATTTGTCATCTGCAAAGGTTAATTCCCAATATTTAGAGACATTTATCATCCTTAGCTAGAGCTCTGTCATTACTAGCCACTCTCTTCCAAGCTACCATAAGGACAAGAAATTCTTTATAATAGTTACTCATGAAGTGACACACACACAGACTGTTTTAGCTGCAGTCTAGTCTACAAAGGCACAATAAGCTGCTTCTCCAGGGCTGCTGCATTTAGCAAGTACCTCATGTCATTTTATTATCACTGCAACAGAATGCCATGGAGCTCAAAAATGTCAGCAGCTGAGCTGAAGCAGTGAGTCCTTGCACTCAGGAAGCAGTTTTACAGCAGGGTAAGGAACGCTGGGGTTAAGAGATCAAGTGCAACTACAGCTTCTACTCAAAGAAAAAGTCTTTTAGAGACTGTACCATGTAGCTGATTTTGGGTACTACAAGCAGGCATATCTGAGATGAATACAATAAACCCTACTTCAACCAAGGTACTATCACACACAGAATACACGGGTACTTCACATTAAAACGTATCTGTCACAGCCTCTACTCCATAGGTGCAAGCAACAGAGGGAAGCACTCTGCTCATTCAGAGGCAGTTCCTTGATTCAGGTAACATGGGCTCTACAGGCATCACAAGAATCAAACTTGGCATGTGAAAAAACAAAGCTGAATACTGCATTCATTGACTGAACATCTTTCCAATTTCACTTGATCTCTAGAGCAGTTCTCCTCTACTGCTAATGCAGGTTTGACCCTCACTGCTTAAAGAGAACTGCAATAATGGTATATGAAAAGGTAAATGGCAAGATTAAGATTCATTTCACCAGAACTAGGCAGCTACACCTAAGCTAGTACACTAGGCTTCCTTTAGAACTGGCCATGAGAAGCTGACACCTTTAGGGATTAAGTTACCTAATAAAATGCAGCTGAACACCCTTCAGAGCAGTAACTCTGCACTGAATATACAGGGAAACCAGTACACTACCTCCAATGTTGTTGGGGTCAGATAAAACTCATAACTGTAAGCGTGAAAAGGATCTGCTGACATTGGCCTCCTCTTCCATTTTGAGCCAGACTACTTCTTATGTAGCAGAGAGCTCCAAACTTTTAATACAAATATGCTGAAGAGCAGGTTTTTGAGGTTACTTCTAACACTCCTTGCTTATCTAAGACTTTTAAAGCTTCAACAGAGTGAATACTAAGATGCTTGAGATTCATCGTTGCAATACATAGAGGGCATTTGATCCTTCTCCCTCCACTCCAAATTAGGTCTCCAGAGGTGAGGTAAGACTTAACATTAGAGGTGCAAATGTTATCAAGATTAAAGAAAGCCTTCTTTTAGGAAAGAAGCAATACACAGCTGAATAATGCCAAAACAAAGCAAGAAAATGCAAAATACATGACTAAAGAAACATTGGAAGTAGAAAAGTTAAAATGCAACGGGAGAACTCCAGCCCACATCAATTATACAGAAGAACAGCTGAGGGTTGTAACTTTTGGAGGAAGGAGCTTCAATGTTTGTTCTGAGTGTTGGTAAGACAAAAAGAATTCTGTCTAAATACATTCATTCAAGGAACTCTTCCACTTTTCAAACTTTGCAGTACAACAGACTGTTCAGCCAGTTCTTAAAAAACAGTTTTTTTTGTTGTTGTTGTTTTTGTTTTGTTTGTTGTTGTTTTATGCAGAAATCAACTAGCACAGAGGATGTAAGGATAGAAGGCAAAGTTATTGACTGTGTTCACAAAATGACCGTCAATTATCCTTAGTAAGTGTAAAAAGGAAAGTAGTGAAGACAGACCATAGACTTTACTGTGTTTATGGAAGTAGACTTTCTTCCACTGAGAGGTTTCTTCTTCTCAGAATCAAATTCTAGTGGAAAGGAGTCAGGATAACTAAGCACTTCTCAGAGAAGCAGTATTCAGTACACAAACACAAATTATCTTAACACAGAAGGTAGTGGGAAGTATATATAGTAAGAGACCAGCTGGCAAGTCAGAAATGCTTTGATGATTCAAAATATAAGAGTAATAGTAAAAAGGGAACTAGGTCAAATCATCAAGGACAAGTGTAATAGCAGCACATTCATACAGAAAAACTAACAGAAAGGTCACATCACAAACCGAGAAAAGGTAATGTATGTAAAGAACAAACCCCCACAATTCCATAGATATATCAGTAAGAAGAGTAATGAGGAAGGAGTTATTCCAGTAATCACTGGGAAATAAAATGGACAATGCCAACAAAACAGAAATGTTCTGTGTCTTTTTCCTTATTTTTTTTTCCCAAAAAGGTCAATTGCAATCAGATGATGAGTACAGCACAGAAAGGAAGAACAAAAGCAAAATTAGTGAACCATAAGACACAGAATTCATGGAGAAATTAATCTGGTTTAAATTATGATTGGTTACATTCACTTCAACAGGTCCTATACAACCCAGAATAATCTCAACTGTTACCTCTGAGAAATCATGTAAAATACATGAGAATCCAGGAGTTTGAAATAAAATAAAACAATGCCTACATATCTACTTTTGAAAAGGAGCAAAAATATGAAATGATAGACTACAAATGCAAAGCTAAGCTGACTGGTCAAAATTACAAAAAATCACTACATCTAGACAAAATATTTTCTAAGTGACATTCTAAAATGTAAAAGAATATGATTAATTGCTTACCAAATATTTTAGTCATTTATATAGAACTAAATATAACTTTTGACTTGGACAGAAAAAAGAAGTCTTCTTGATTAAAGGTAATCTGTAAACATCTTATACCTTTACTTTGCAAAGGCATGAGGATACCACTGGAAGAAGTGTGACATATGCCACAAAAAAAATACGGGCTGCATGAAGTTGTTATAGAATGGGTAGAAATAACAGCTGGAAAACTACAATACTAGCTTACTGTGAAAAAAGGTAAAGATACCATTCTGTACTGAACTCTTTCTTTGCCCTTACTCCATTTGGATGATGGAATAAGAAATATGCTTATTAAGACCAGAAGTGCTGCCAGGCTGAAATTGCCAGGAAGCATACAAAGGAGAAGTCAGAATTCCATTGACGAACTGGAAGAAACATGGAATCATATAATAGTTTGGTTTGGAAGGGACCTTATGGATCATCTGATTCCAAACCTCCTGCCATGGGCAGGGTCAGCTTTCACTAGACCAGGTTGCTCAGAGCTCCATCCAATCTGGCCTGGAGAAATGGTCTAGCCAAATAAAAGAAAACTGAAGCCATTCAATAGGCCTACGCTCAATGTTGTACATAAACAAATTTGTCTTCTTGTGACCAGCCCAGGTCTCAGATGCAAGAAATGCCTCAGCTTGCCCAGCAAAGTCAAGCTTAAGCATGGACTCACAAAGATGATAAAAACACACAGCGAAAGAGAAATATTGAAGGTCCCAAAAACTGAGCATCAAAGACGTGGACTTCAGTAAGGCCTTTGACATAGTCTCCCATAAGATCCTCACAGAGAAGCTGTTGCTGAATAGGCTGGTTGTGCAGACTGAGGTGGATTGAAAACTGTCTGCATGGCTTGTCCAGAGGGTGGTGGTCAGTGGCACAACATCTAATTGAAGGCCAGTGTACTCAGGGGTCAGTACTGGGTCCAGTCCTGTCCAACATCTTCATTAATGACTTGGATGATGGGGCAGAGGCACCCTCAGCACATTTGTTAAGGGCACCAAGCCGGGAAGAGTGGCCAATACACCAGAGGGCTGTGCTGCAACACAGAAGGACCTTGTCAGGCTGGAGAAATGGTCTGGCAGGAACCTCATATGGTTTAATGAGGGGAACTGCAAAATCCTGCAGTAAAGGCTTCTGGACAACTGGCTCTAGGTGACCCTGTGTGGGCAGGTCAGCTCAGGTGACTTCAAGGCTCCTCCAACTTCAACCACTCTGTGATGCTGTAAACAAGATCCCCTGAAAAGCACAGTCTCTGCTCCTTTGTTCTTTTGCAGGCTCAAAAAATCAACAGTTATACAGAGAATTGTAATATTATCAAAATTCATTAGTGATTAAACTTCAAAGAGAAAGATTTTCAATTAAGAAACTATTTATTTCATGCTTGTTCCTGGGTCAACATACAGAATACCTCTCCATCCACCCCCTGCCTTAACTGCAGAAATCTCAGTAAACTAGGCTGGCAAAGTAGATACAAAATACCACCATTCAGCAGTGCTTTCAATTTTATTTTTTTTAAAACAGTGATTTGAAAATGTAATGCACTGCATAAGTGCTTATTATGAGATATACACATGCCAACAGAAGGAATCAGTCTAACAAAGCATATTTCTCTAACATGGCGCTGCTTCCCACCAGAAAAATCTTGTGTCAGAAAACGAAACCAATCTTTCATTGGCACCTGTGCCTGGGTGAAACTGGTATGCCATATTGTGAGTGGGCATTTTGCCACTCTAACAGATGGCCAAAATTGTAAGCGTGCCAAAGAAATAGAGTACTTGCTTATTTTTTTTTAAGCTGGAAAAATATACTGTTTCTACACAAACCCAAAAAGCATTGCTCAGATGGTCCTTCTTTAGGAGTATATCAAGTCTGAAAGTTGAGGAGATTCAATAAAATACCTATGTAAACCATAAACAAGCCATGAGAGCTCCTTCATTTAGACTGCTAGACTTGAGTATAAGCATTTCTAGGGCAAGGATGCATATACAAAGTGTTTTATAGTGTAGAATTGACTGATCCTAAATTTACAAGCAACACATTGACAGTGCACTTAAACACTAATCCTATTTCAACAGACCTGATTTTCTGGTGTCCTAAATCCACAGATCAATGAAAACAAACTCCTTGGAAGTGAAGGATATGAACAAAATGCTACATTTAAAGTACCAAACTTAGTTTTATTGTAAAGCCAAACCAACACTATCCAAAGCAATTACTACTACACTTAAGGCATTCAGCATTTCCTTTTTCAAACCCAACTGAGCAACTTAAGAGTCAGCCAGGTGACACCTTGGAGCAGTCTAAGGAGTCACCATATTCAGGTGACACACAGCAACTGATTCTGTGAAAGCACCTACTCCTCTGAAGGTTGAAGCAAAGTAAGTTATGTTGAGCTCCTGCAGGAAGTTTTAATTTCTACCTGAAATCGATCACAAACACTCATATATTTGATTAATGTGCCTTGTCTGTGGGGATGGTGTCTTCCAACTGAACTGCTACAAATATTCTTCTAACCAAGCTCTAAGATTTCCCTGCTTGTGAATTGCTAAGAAAAGGGGGAAGAATGAACTAGTCTTAAAAGATCACGTAAGAATCCATTGTTAGAATTAAATTAAGTCCAAGATCTCCTTGTGTGTCTCCAAATGTACATACTACTGCAGCTCAGTGTTTCACTTAATAATGATATTACAGTAGGAAAAACATATCCAGCCATCTCAAACTCATTACCTGAAGGCCACACTGAAGGAAGCATCTATCCCCTGAATTACATCTTGGAGAAGTGAAACTCAGCATTAATTCTACCAGAAAAAAGGTCATTGTGTTTCCTCAGCCAACGAAAATAATAAAATTGTTATGTTTTTCACTTACAACTATTCCCTCCCAATGTGTTCAAATATGAATGGTAGGGCACACAGTTGAAAAATCAGAGCCCACATGTTTAACAATAGTAGATATCTCTTGACCAATTGCACAATAACTAACAAATTCCCCGTATCTTAACAATGATTTCTTTCACACAGGAGACTTAAATGTTTCTATTCTGTAGGAAAACTTCCATAATATAAACCTCCAATATTCACAAAACTCATCACTACTCTGCATGCTTTATTAAATTAGCAATGAACTAGTAGATGATTAATTGACATCTACACAGAACAAAACAGAAACACACAACCAGAACAAAGTAATTTTTAGATGTTATAGCATATGAGCAAAGAGTTGATCCTGCATTTAATATCTACACCAATATTATTCACATGGAGCAAGTCATGAACTCCTCATTTTAGGTTACTTAGAGATCGCCAGTGCAGATGGCAAATGCATGCAACTGGATCACTGTCAAAACTGAGGACAAAGGAAGGCAAAAATGAACACTACAGCAGTTTTAAATTGCCTTATGAATTCCCAGAGAAGCTGCATTAAAATTCAACAAAGTTAATAACCCGCAATTCCCTTCAGAACATACCTAAACAGTTGTCAGCTCTTGCTGTCTCCAAAGCCTATGCAGTGGATTTGTCCCCACAGTTGTGTTTAAAATAGCAGGACAGAATGAGAACAACAGATTAGTTCCTTGCAATTATAAATGTTATCCTTTCAAAGATGCTAACTTCAAAAATGGTATACTGGGAAAAAGCAACAGAATTGTAGAACTTCAGTAAGACATAATTATAGCCCACATAATTAAATGCCTATACTTAAAAAAAAAACCCCAAAAGCTTCAGATTCTGGCTAAAAGAAACTGTCTACCCAAAAATCCACAGAAACCACAAATAAATCAGGTAAACAAGCTGCAGGATATCTTGAGCTTTACAAAAATCATTATTTTCCTTTGGAACTTTTCAAGGCTGACACTGATATTTTTCTGATCTTCCTACTGTTTTCACTATTACATATACTTTCCCCATAGTACTTCCAAATCCTCCTCAGACATTTTATGAGTTTCTACTCCCACACTCCAAAAAAAAAATTATAAATCTTTATATTCATTTTCTCAAGTGAAATAGGTCTCTCATATATGATTTTTGACCCCTTTTCTTTAAAGAATGACAATTCATTAACTGTGTCTAAACTATTGAAACATAAACAGATTTTTTGAATTCAGTCATACACAAATTTCACACTGCCTTGCTGCATGACTAGTCTCAGGTTCTTTTTTAAAAACTTAGATAATCTATCTGATAATAGCATTGGGATGCTGCTGGTAGCCAAACAATGTTACTGACCCAATCATATCAGTAGCATCACAGGCTTTTCAATGTTTTACTCTGATGCTCATTTAAAGGTCATGAAATAAAAACAAACTGGCATCAAACATATTTTGATAACCATATTCTAAAGACAATACAAAGGCAGTATTGTATCTGCAAATCTTGATGATCTTAAGAGTTGTACCCTCTTTTATGTGCTCCAAAAGAGTCATGTTACTGTGTGTTTCTTAGTAACAATTAAACAAAAAAAAAGATCAACCTTTGATAAGTCTTCTACTCTTTGTAAAAATTAGGTGAGTGAAGCTCTATATAAATGTGACAGCCAAACTCAAGAACAAAGACACACACAGTTGACCTACAGTTTAGGGCCATGCTTGCCTTTAATAGGCAGAAAGCCCAGCAGGACAAAAGGAAGAAGGATGCCAGAACAAACTGGTAAAATCCACTTTCGTGTAGGATCACCATAAAGCATATCTGATTAGGAACATAAACCTGATACAGAGGGGTTTTTGGTTTTCTCCCTCCCTTTCTTATAAACAGAAACTATTTCACAAAGATAAATTACCTTCTTGGCCTGACCTAGAAAATGATGCAATAACAGCTCTAGAACTAGCAACGTGCATTGGCAGTATCACAGGCATTCTGGATCATGAGGATTTGACATCAGAAGGACATTCTAAGAGAAGAAAAAGTACTTTGTCTTTGCTGCTTAGGAGACATTGTCTAAGTCTGCTTTTTAAATTATATATGCATATTTTTAAAATGCATGTTCTTATAGTCACAGTGAGACCAGCTTAAATTTGGGATTGACTCCCTCAATCTATGCAGAATCAAATTTAGCTAAAGTCAGATAAAAGTTCTTTACTCCTTATTTAACCTATTATTTGAGAGTACCTAGAAGAACTGTTCACAAAAGAAGGAAATTCATACCAAGGGTAAAATTTTTATTTACTTTGCAAACCCACTGAAGAGTCATATTCTACCACAGCAACTTCCTCATATTTGGTTACCTTTTCCTAAAGCCTTTCATGCAATGACTCCCAGGAACAGCTCAGTTTGGAAGGGGCCTCCGGAGATCACTGGGTCCAATCTCTGTGGGAAAGGGAGCCTAGACAAGATCACCTAGAACCCTGCCCAAATGCATCTTGAAAACCTCCAGTCATGGGGACTCTGCCACATCTCTGGGGAGATTGTTGCAGTGATTGATTGTTCTTGCTGTAAAAAAATTCTTCCTTACATCAAGGTGGATTCTTTCCCAGTGCAACTGCACCCATTGCCCCTTGTCTTTGTCATGTAGCTCCTTGTGAAGAGAGCCTCTATTCTCTTTGCAGCTGCCCTTTCCAATCCAGACACGCCCCTTTCCTACACAAGTGCTCATGTTCAAACAGCTGCAGGTTGGACCAACCTTCCCTCCACAAAGGAAAAAAAAAAATATAATAAGGGCAGCAAGAAAAACTGCTTGTGGTCTTTGGTGAGGTTCAGCTAAAGGATAGATGGATACAATGGTGAACAGGACTGTTGTTAGGAGGGGCTATAACAAGCTGGAGGAATGGACCTCATGAAAGTCAAACACAACAGCATGTAATAATTAAGGCCTGGGCAGCAGCTCTGCAGAAAAAGGTCTGGAGTGCCTGGGTGATAAGCTCCTGGCTGATGAGTCAGTAGTGTGTTTTTGCAGCAATCAAGGTGAAAGACTCAAGTATGTAACTTGGATACAAATTCTTGTGTACAGAGAAAGTCTAAACTTCAAGAAGTTGCTGAGGGAAAAGCAGGCAGTGAAGGTGACAGTAAACTTTGAAAACTGACCTCAAAGACAATGCTGGCAGACTGTAATTTTCCTTGGCAAAATTGCTTGAAAGACACATCTGCTCCCCTATTATGATGTAATACCCAATAAAAAATCAGGGCTGCTTAGTATCTTGTCTTTGAAACATTTTCCTTCTTCTGTATCAATGACACAGATTTCATGCCAAGAATATTACTACATTGACACTGATTTCTAAAAGCTATTAAACTGGCCTTCACAAGTTGAAGAGCATCCTTAGCCAGAATACATATCCTTAATCACTCCCAAGATATCCTCTACAACAAAATAATTAATCATTCCTAAGATGTCCTCTACAACAACATAATTGTCTCCAGTGGTCATCCTAAGATTTTGGCTCTTGAGTTGTTCAAGCAAAGATTATTACCCCTGCCATATAAGCCTACCTGTCTACCTGAGACATTGGAATATGGCAGTATTTTGATTTATCTTACTCTACCACTAATAGAAGAAACACCATAAGCACAATCATATCCAATAAAATAGGTGAGAAATGAATAAACAAAGAAACAAGCAAGAAACCAAGGCCAATTGTCATCAACAAATCATTAGCTCAGTTGAAAGAAAATAAACCTACTAAAAGGGAAGAAAAATATATGCAAAGTAAACAGGAATCATCCTAAGTAACATTTGAAATGGCAAGATAATCTTACTATGTCAGCAATAGAAATATACACAATAGTTCCAAACAATCTAAACTGAACCAGCAGGAGCTGTTCACATCATCTCACAGCTCACTGTGGACCTGCTCACTCCTCAGCCCACACTGAGGTCTCTGTGATGCTGTAAGTATATTGTTAGGTCAGACCACAAAGTCAGCTCAGGTTCCTCTGAAATACCCTGCCAGCCCTGGTTAATCATTGCAGGCCATGGCCATTGAACAACAGACAAGCTCTTCACAACACAGCTCCTTGTGGGTTCACCAAACAAGTCCCGTATTCTGTCTGGTAAAGCACATTCAGATACCAGACTGCATATCCTGCATAGCTTTTCAGGCCTTCTTGTGTGTTTATTTAACAGAGGCCCCAAGATAATTTCTCTACAACTGTATTTGAACTGCCAACCTGCATTTAGATCAAATAATACCAGAGATCTGAAAGCTCACTTGAAAAAACATCTACCAAGGAATTGTTCATGTTAAACACAGCTGTCTTACAAAAACTCTATGAGTAACACTATATTCAACATCATATGCCAGCACTTGCATATTGCAGGAAATTAGAAGGCTTAGTCATAGGAATAATTCTTTGCAATTCATTAAAAATACAAGTAACATTCTGAAAAGTTGACTCCCATTTAAGACATCCCAACATAATGGCATAAAGAGTAGTAAAATATTTACGCATATGCATTTGTAGGTTTTATTTATTTCTAAAATTCTTATTAAAATACTTCATTAAACTTCTAAATAATAAAACATTTAGCAAATAAGCCTATCATAAAGTGGACCTTTCTTAAATTAAATTCAGTGTTTAACAATAATTAGGGACAGAAACCTTTTCAGAATTTCTAACAATAAACAGATGCTGAAGCAGGTTTTTAAAAAAATATATTTTATGAGGGTAAACAAGTCAAACTGACGTTTAAAATTTTGCTATACTTCACTGAAATGTACAAATACTGAAAATATACACAGTAGGAAATTAAAGGGGTAAACAGAATGCTTACTTTCTCTAAATGCTTTACAGTAGCCAAGAAATGACAACAAGAAGAACAGGGCACACAATAGGTCAGCTCTGCCAACAATCCCAGCAACCTTTCAAAAAAAAAAAAAAAAAAGAAAAAAAGTTTCAAATTATCAGATTTTTATTCTTAGAAAACCTGAAGTAAAGGAACACATACAAAGTGAAATATATAATGGACTATAACTGTTTCACTTTTTTTCTTTAACTTGGTTTACTGGATTAATTATATCCAGTTTTTAAGATGCATCCTATTTTTATTTGGTATTGCTTAGTATAAACTACATAAATTGTTTGGCTTTGGTTTTTGAAAATTTTAGTTTATGGATTTCTTTTTTTTAAGCAACGAAAGAGGACTTCACTGAATAAAACTTAGACTCTACACAATTCCATCTGTTTTTTCGATCAAATTGCATTTCAGCAGAACACTTTGAAAACATGAAAATACAAACCAGTTTGGGTTGGAAGTGACTTTAAATACCATCTCCTTCCAACCCCACTGCCTTTCACTAGACCAGGTTCCTCAGAGCTCCATCCAACCTGGCCGTGAACACTTCCAGGGATGGGGCACCTACGACTTTTGTGGGCAACCTGTGCCAGTGCCTCACCACCCTCACACTAAAGAGTTTCCTCCTAATATCTAATCTAAATCTACTCTCTTTCAATTTGAAGCCATTACATGCCTTGGAAGCCAAACATCCTGAACCACAATTACATTGGCAGCTCTGCTGAAACACAAATCAAAACTGTTCACTTTCAGAAGACAAGCCAGCCTTCAAATTTCAATCTGAACACTGAGAATGGACAAATAGCTTCCAGCTTGCAGATTCAGGGGAAAAAAAAAATCCCCCTCTGGCAGTCTTTTGTGTTATACTAACTGACTGCATTAGAGCAGAGAGCTCTATAACACAGAGCATTAGATCCAACTACATCTTGAAACAGAATTTATACTAATGCAAAAGAAAATGAGAAGCACATCCTGGGGCCTCTGTAATCGAGATTTGTGCCAACCTGTTTAAATCAAGTGCAATCTCAGGATTATCTGTAAGCTTTGGTTCAAGCCCCTAAACTGTATTTACAATAACTTGCTGAAACAGAGTAAGACACTTTTGGATCTTCAATTCTCAATTTCACAAGTGTCAGGATAACACCAAAAATTTCTTGTGAAAATCATGACATGAAGCTGGTAGGGGACTGTAGAGGTCCTGATGTTGGAGCCTCATTAGAATATACACCCAGAGCAAGGATCATGGAAATGCCCCTTATTTTTCAGTCTAGCTCTGCTTCCTGGAGTGCTGAGTTCCATGTTTTCAGGATGTGTACAGAAGCAGGGCAGAACAGCTACAGGTTTTCTTTTTAAATTCACTTTTTGTGATCATATTTCAGGGACAAAGGCAGAAACTTCAGTTCTTGTATAGTATACCAGTTGTCCCATTTTGTGTGTGGAACAGAAAGAGGAAAGTAAAAAGAGCACTTTTTGTATCAGGGTAACATGATTGAGCAAGTATTTCTAAATAACATCAGAGAAAGAAAAGTGTAGAGGCATGAGGGTATGACTGATTCCACTGCAGAGACTCTCTCCCACTTTTACCCTCAGCTTCACTTGAGCACTGTAAAAGAATAAACTGTTGGACTCCTGAATTCAGTTCAGAAGAACTTCTTGATTTATCTACAGCTGTGCACCTAACTTCTCTGCTGCTTCTTCTATCATATAAAGGAATTATGAGCATTAACTCAATAGCTGTGGAGTGCTTTGAAAGGTGAAAATAATGAAGTGTCATTCTGCTTCAGGAGCCGCTCTTCCTAATGAGATAAAAGTTAAGGTGAGTTGACACAATTTCGAAAATAAATGTCCTCTTGTTAGAGCAAAGAGATTAAGGGGCTAATAATGCACATGACCTCAGATGACTCCAACAGCACAATGTTACCTAAAATGCAAGATAAGGCATATATATTCAGGTAAGAAGGTAAACAAGGGAAAAACACCAAACCATTTTTAAGTTAGTATCAGATATAGTCTTATGTCCATGATTTATTTAGCATTTCATCACTGAAGTGTTACAAAGAATAGGCCTTTTTTGGAGCAGAGAACTCTAACACAAGAGTATTTACTTACAGGTAGAAAAATTATAGAATTTTCCTTACATAGGTACTGAAAGCATTATACCTTTCAATATCTGTTTTACATGACAGTTTGTTTCGCTGCGTAAACCAAAACCCAAAGCAGCAAACAGACGGATTCTTCACAATTTTATGTCAAAATATGTCATCTCATTTCAAAACCAGGATGTCGGATACTTAAAACTCACAGGTTTAAAATCATAAGGAACGCTTTTTAAGAGATGCTGCCAGACACACACTCATCCTAGAACTGTAGCAGTATAATGACTTCTCCACTGGAGCAAGATTTATTATTCACCATGTAAATGATTAGAGGGTTTTGTTCATTCCTGGATTTTAGATGATATATAAGTGTGCCACTTTTTCCCCCCTCTTCTTCTACTGTTTGCCTGAAACATTTGCAAGTCTTCAAATATGCAAGCAGACCACATCACTTGTAATTTATTTGACATGACAAAGGGCTTATTAATATTCTCATGCTGATTTAAATATATTTTTAGGGTCAAAAGGAATGAAGAATAAATGTATGGATATTGATAAAAGGGTCAATAATAGGTCTACTACAAAGTTAAGACTCAAATGAGATTTCTCTTTACATGTCAGAACATCAAAAGCACTGAAGACTTGTTTCACTTTACTCTGACATCTAAAACTGGTTTTGGAGAACAAATATGAGGGGCCCTTCTGACACAGTGCACTCTGACAAAGAAGTTATTGTGCAGGCGAGTGAACACCAGAGAATGATTGTCAAGACGTTTTAGCCACACTGTCAGAAAAGGTGCCAAATTACTAATGCATAACTTTGCACCATCTCTAGATCTTCAATGCATGCAAGGTCTCCAGTCAGCTGAGAGCACAGCTTTCAGTAACTTTTTCCCACCAATCATGTGCAGAGCAAATGCAAGAAGCCAAAACCATGGCATATTGTGAATGAATGAAAAATCAGTCCACATATGTAGAATGTGCACTATAGGATTCCCTGTTCATTGCTAGGAGAAAATCAAAACTAAAGCTAGTACTTTTTCTGTAGCTCAGAACTTCCAAATTTTAACAAAACCCCCCCAAAATTTCCCTTATTACGATAATTTTATATTTCATTTATTCATTACCACAAGATCAAGAAAACAGTGATGACATTCAGCAAGCCCACTAGCATAAGGTCATAAAATTTTCTTAACTATGAGCACAAAAGAGTTTTTTAAGAACACCATCTTCTCTTCACAGAATTTCCACATAAGGACTTTGCATTTTGGTCAGATATTTTAAATGATTGCTATACACGTGCCATGCTTCTATTCTGCATCTTTACGACTTTGCTTTTTCCTGCACTATTACAGAGCCCATTACTGTCAAATTTGTGTTCCCTATGTACATAATTACAGACTGTGATTAAAAAAAAATCCTTTAATCTTTTCCTTCATACTAAAAATATAAACCCAATTTGATCTCTCATGAAACCGGATGATTTCCAGCTCTTTAATCACTGTCATGGCTCTTCTGAGCACTCCCTATTTTTTTCCAGTGTTGTCCTTGCAACATGGATGCAAAACTGAATGCAGTATTCTAATAGTCACAAAGTTCCTAGAGTGCCCCTACTCTGATTTTGAAACTCTTTGCTTTTTTTATCAATGCAAATGGAAATGAAAAGTAATTAGGGAAATCCAGGAGGTAGGGAAACTGTAGCACAGTTCTATCCTCCTTTAGTGATTGTGCTTGAATGATTTATCTTCCTTAATAAGGTCTAACTCAGTTAGAATTACAAGCCTTGGACATACTAACCATAATATTTGATTGTTCTATTAAGACATGTGCCAAGAGAAGTGTTAAGAATATATAAAAGGCAATCTGTGGAGTATAAGGCTACGCCAGAATTAATTAGTCAAGACGGTCAAGAACTTCTAAAATAAAAATCTCGAGATAATTATTCAATACTTACACACTCGGTGTGCACTGGATGTACAGCAAAGAGCAAAGCAGCAAGAAGAGAGGACTTTGGAGCCAGGTTTAGCCGTCTTCCTTTATTACTGAATTGCAATCCACCCAATAATATGGAGAACACATCAACCATCAGCACTGAGATAGCACAATGCAGTATTATATTGATGACATGGAAACCAACTGGGTAGAAGCCTCCAGCAAAAAGGTAATTAATTCTATATAGAAACAAAAATATTAAGGCTACAAATTACAACAGTGGTTAGAAAAATACAAATAGGAAAACTAAACAACCCCATAGCAGACATAGGCACACAAAAATAAAGGGGACATCTCAGCGCAGGTGATGTTACCATTTAGCCACCACACCAAGATAGGAACAATATCCCAGTCTTTAGGCCAAGGCAGTCATATAGAATATCACATGGATACAGTAGCTGTCCTATCCAAACACATACCTTAGTACCATTGTGTTAATCATTCCTGTAGTTACTTAGAACCGGCTTTTGGCCAACAATGTAACTTCAGTGTTGCAACACAGGAGTATCCTGGGGATAAATAACCCAGCCCACTGAGGGATACCCCTGGGTTTAAGAGCCGCCAACTTGATGAAATTATGTTAATTAAACCCACACTGTGAAGAAACTAATGTGCACTGGGACTATGATTTTCACTGACACATTCTCTGAAAGAGGTCCTAGCATGTGGATACAATCAATATCCACTCAGAAAGTAGTCAGCACATCTTGGTAACTGATTTGTGAGACTGGTTAGAGAGATGTTTTATACAAATATTAGAATCAGAAGGAAGAGTAAGTGAAAATCCAGTCTAAATCCCTATTCAAGACAGGAACTCTGCAGTAAAATAGAGGCTGAGAAGGAAAGGGGGAAACACTGTGCTATTACCCATATGCTTTTATCAGCAGGTGAGGTACACAGAAACTTAGCTTGAATAGGGGATTTTACACTGTTCTACTGGTTAAACTGCATCTGGCATAAACAAAACCTATTTAAAAACTTAACCTATTATAAATATGATACACATAAAGGTTGGAGCTTAGGGAAATGAAGGAAACCCATTTCTTACTTGTGAAAATAGCATTTTATGGACCATCTCCACAGGCTCACCTAAATTTTCAGATATAGTAATGATTGTATCCCAGTTCATTCTTTAAACAAACCATAATGCGATTAGAGATGGAATATACCACAGAGACAAGAGAAAAAAAAGAAAGGAAAGTATGTTCTGTGTAATGCATTGAAAGCTTTAACAGGTTTAGGACTCTGACATGTTCTACTCAGTTCCTTACTTTTCTTGATGAAAATGAAGAAAGCCCAATAGACAGTGAAACCCACAGTGCTAGGTACTTAAAACACTGACACTACCCTAAAGGGTCAAAGTTTTTGCTTGAATATGAGGACTAAGAGTGGGAACACTTCTGCACTTATTTAGTCCCTGGGTCAGAATGGGCAACTTCACGAACAAGCACCAAGTCCCCACTGACACCATTGAGTCACAAGGGGAAAATAGAGAAATTAAGACTGAGTCCTCAAATATTCTAAAGCATTTGACAGGTCAGGAGGAAAGAGAACAAAAACTACAATAGCAGTGTAAGTGGCTATAGCATAGCGAAGTGAAGAGAACATACAACTCCTAGTTCCTTGATGATGTGACATACTAAACCAGCCCTAGTACCAGGTATAGAAGACCATTAAGACAAAATCTCTGAAAAGGAGATAGAAATACAGAATGTCAAAGTAATGACTATTTTGGGAAAGAAAACATTGGAAAATTAAAACATCATTTGAGATTAAGGTAATGAACTCAAAAATCATATTCTGGAAAGCTACCCAACTACCCTCCAGCTACTTTGTTCTTGCCGTTTCTGTTGTCTCCCCCCTAAATACAATTGAGTGAATACAGTATTAAAAAACATTATAGTGTTAAAAAACATTCAGACCTCAAGCAAAAATACAAGTCTCACCTGAAAGTTAGGACAGTTAGCGGTCGATATGACTTATGACTGGTATTGCTGCTGAGTTTGCTACCCCAGAAGTCATGATACCACAGGTCACCAAGTGGGGTTTCTGCCCTGAGGTCCTAAAAGAAAACAAATTACCAGATTCTTAAAATTTTTCCCGTGTTCAAACCACAGACAAGTTCTAACTAATACAAGCTCACACTAAGGTGGACATAGCAGGAGTTTTGTTAACTCGCTACTGACACTTGACACATGGTACCTAAGTTTGCAAAGAAGGTCACATCTTGAATGCCTGTCATTGTAAAGGCCATGATCCTGAATTCTGTAAGTAGGCATAACTACATGAAATTTAGAGCTATATTCACATCAGTTTATAATCTGGTCATTAGCCAATATATGAAACACATAAACCTCCTTACCTTATAATTTTGTAAAAAGCCTTTGATTTTAGGTGTAGTTATCTTGCAGAGAAGGCCAACTACAAATTGCTGCAAAATAGCCATTTCTTAACAGTGCAGCAGCATAACTCCTAATGAAAGTATGAAATCAAGGAAACTAAAGGTAGGAAACAACAATTAGCTCTTTTTGAAGCCTTGCCTTGCACAGGACTATTCAAACAATTGATGTTGTTTTAACTCTTAATGTACGAAATAAAGAATCAACATCTCTATATACTGCTCTAAAATATTAAAAGACAGAAAGGTAATGAATTATTTTAATTTGGGTTGCAATAGGAGCCTATTTAAAAAACACTGCAAAGAAAAAGGCTTGCTTGCTTGCTCTTCCCTTTTATCTCAAAGCCATACTGATAATGAAAAATCCAAATAATGTAGGCTATTAAATGGAAAGCATACAGTTTGGGGGAAAAATAAGGATCTTGCTAGCATCTGTCTCAGTTTTCTATGAGGACAAGCTTGGAAGTTCAAACTAACATATACACTTGCCCTTCTTCTGCTTCCCTGGTGCAATTAAATACCAATTTATGGTACAGCAAGGTACATGCAGGTTAAAGACACTTGAGACAGAACCTAAGAACAAAATTGTACTAGTCAGTACTACTCCTGCAATCAACAAGTTACCCTACCCTCACCTTCAGTCTTGGAATTATTTGAGACCAATGAACCAAAGAACGTGAACAAGACACTGCAAACACAAGTAAGTAGACAAACAGGTTTGCTAACCCCATGAAAGGACTTATAAAGCCTGGTGCCCCCATCTTATTATTTCTACAACTCCATCTACTTACAAGATTCCCACACTGCAATTCCCTTGGTTTATTCATTTCAGTTCCTCTCCAATGCTGCTACCACCTCACTTGCTTCTATAATATCTTGAGCACTCCCGTGGTCTCCAGTACCTTCCATCTCATCCTTAGCTAGTGTTTTTGGCTTGCACATACTCCCAAATTACAGCCAAATTGCTG
Source organism: Hylia prasina (assembly GCA_013397195.1). NCBI lineage: Eukaryota > Metazoa > Chordata > Aves > Passeriformes > Sylviidae > Hylia > Hylia prasina. Next base: position 973,879 of record VYXD01014089.1, on the reverse strand, counting down.
GACCCTAATGACTGGCTGCTGCTAAACAGAACTTAAAATAACTATTTTTTCCTTGCTTTTAAAATAAGAATATTCTTAACATATTCTGACTTTCATCCATCCAAAAATACAAATTAAAAACAAAAACCAAGGAGAGATTTATTTCTATCATTTGATCAAATTTGGCACCAGTATTAGACAACTGATTTAAAAAAAAAAATTAGGAAGGGGAAATAGGCTAAAGTTCCTAGCACACAGTCAAATGAACTGAAGTATTCTCGAATAGGTTACTAATCAATACACAGAAAAGAGCAGGGCTAAAACTGCAGTCTGAAAAAACCTAGACTGCAGCTGTCAATTAAGGCACTCTCAGGGAAATTTTTAAGAAATCAAGACTCACAGGGGATCCTACTTGGGCTTAAGAATTACCAAGGTGAAAAATTTCTTCATGCTCTCAAGATGTTTCTACTGCGAAGTAATAGCTAGAAATTTCTTTCTTCTCCCAGGACTGCAATTTTAGCCTTAGGCACCTAAATTCCTGTTTCAGTCTTCATTGGTATGCACAAACCCTAAAGGTCATAATTTGACTCTCAGAGCAGGAACACACTCCACCAGCAGCTCACTAAATCAATAAAGCCAGCTTTTCCAGGGGCAAGCTGGGACAGGGATGTACATCAAAATCTACTGAAGTGTTTGTACTCTGCAGGGGACAGTTGTCAGAGGGTCGTGAGGTCCTCAGACTGTTTTTCCAACCAGCAGCACTGCTCCTTATGTACATAAGGTCTAAGAAAGACATAATTTTATAAATGTTAGTACTGAAAAAGAGAAGTTTGTCTTCCATGTCACAGATGGTCTTCAATAACTTGAGATGGGAAATGTGCAAGGCTTGATTTCTCGTTCCGCTACAATCAGCCTTCTTTTGTCTTCCATCGGAAGAATGCAGGAAAAGCTGAATGCATGGAATTACTTAGTGATTAGATTACACTTCCATATGACCTAAAAATCTTCAATCACGTATCTTGTCCTTGTATCCAAGTTCTGTGAGAAAGTTTCTTACGTTAATTTTCCTACTTAGAAAAATTACCCTAAAATAGGAACAGTTTGCTCCAAGAGACACAGCTGTTTAAAAGCTACATACGATTTTTTCTCTAAAAACCAAAAGTAGCCATCAAATAATCTCTAAATATTTGATTAGCAGCAGCTTACAGACAGCAGAGTTCAAGATTTGAAGAAAGGTCAGTTTTTCTATATAAAGGCTTATGGAAATGACATATTGTGTCTGAAGCTCTGCTTAATCCAACTGTTTGTCTTGCCAAGTTAGTAAATAAATAAAGACAAAAGCCTCTGTTGTGTACCAGTTAAAATGATGCTTAAAATGATAAGAAAGCATCTGGAAAACAGCCTTCAACTCCAATAAAATTTAATAATGGAATGTTCCATGATAGGATAGGGGTGGGGTCAACTAAATGTGTATCTTTTGCTAAAACAACAATAAAAGAAACAAAAGATTGGGATTATGGCACCTAGTAAATTAACAGAAAGGGCACTGTGTGGTACCCAAGAAAATACTACAGTAGCACTGCTCAGTAAATCTATAAAGTTACTTCAACAGCTGCCTTTCTTATTAAATAGGAATAAAATATGCTATGCTTTGTTTAATAAACTGTGCCATTGCTAGATAATCTCCCTCCCCATCAAACTGGTAAACTCATTGTCTCTGCATTTTTCTTGTGGATTTTGAATTTCCATATATCCATATGACCCCTGTGTTAAAATGATATTGTCACAAAATCCTCATTTAATTTCTAGGGAATAATAGAAGATTTTGATGTGAAAAATAGAATCAGCCTCACAGTTTTTCAAACATAAAGACTACATATAAATTAATTTATTTCAGCAGTTGGTTGAATTTCTCAGCATTGCCAACAGCTAGAATCTTGGTGCAAATTGTTGGGTTGCATAGATAAATTGAAACATTTTTAGAGTAAAGACTGAAAGAAATGGAGAGAGATAAGTGTGAAAATTGCTCATTAACAAAACAACCTGCCTTTTTTCAACATCAGTCTTTTGTTCATTCTTTCAGGAAATTAAAATATTATAAACAGGTCCCAAATAAAACTTTGCAGAATGAAACACTGCCAGGAGCTGTGCAATCTAAAATACTACTTTTAAAAAACCCAAAACAATGCTATAGGTTTTTAATTTGTCTACAGTATTCTCTTGAAAGCTTTGAGATTTATTTTCACGTTGACAGATGTATTTTCTCCCCATACATTTATAACTGAAGGTATGATGACTTACACATGCATAATAGAAATTTGTCTAAGGAAACAGTAATTCTGCATGATTCTAAAAGGCACATTGTGATAAGTTGCCTCTACATCTTGTGCAAGGAAAAAAAAAAAAAGTGAATTGTGTTCTAGCAGTATGAGTTTCCAGATTATCCTCTTTGTAAAACCCCATGGCTTCAGGAAGACCGAACCAACAGATGAATGTGATTATTTTTATTCTGTGCTTTTCTTTCTAAATGCTTAACAAGTACCTTCCAGAACAGCATAAAAGCTGTAACACCAATATCCATCCACGGGCACAGGCTCACTCATTGCTACATGTGATCCTGTGAAGTGTCTCAGCAATTGAAGACACTCCACTGCTCAAAATGAAAAGAATCTCAGCTAGAGGTTTGTTTGAATTACACGTTAATTTCTAAGCATTTCAATGTCTGTTCATTCCATGTATGGTCAGCTTTAAAATGGAACACAAGAATACTCCACTTCTATCTCAAAAAAAATACTGTTGTCACAGGAACTTTAAGGGGGAAAGGAGGAAAAAGGGAGCTCTGCTTGCTCCTGTAACATTTTTATGGTATAAACCACACCTGAAGACCCCTTGCATCCTACAATGGCTTAATGATGACTTTATTCACTGGTTTTATTCTGTGACCCTGAGAAGACAATGATCAAAATCTCCTCTTAACATCCATGGGTATCAGAAAAGTTTACTGCACACCCTCACTGACTTAGGAACAAGCATAAAATTAGACCTACTGGCAGTCTTGATGTACAGGTACCCTTAAATCAGGCTTAACTTAAAAAAACCCAAAACAATAAAACAAAATAGAAAAATGAAATTTAAAAAAGTAAGTAATACCCAAAGGAGAAGCTCTTTACTCGGCTGAAACTTTTGGGCCTATTTAGATCAACTGTTGCATTATTTCTTCTCCTATGAACATTTATGCCAAAGGGTGTGAGGAAAAGAAAAAAGACAAACCTTATTATTGATGATGGCTTCAGAATCATCAAATACAAAATCTCCATCATAGCTGTTAGCAAAACAGAGGAAGGAAATTAATGCCACAACCATTTTAGCCCAGTATGACGGAAGGAGGAACCATGATACGTCATGGTCCAGATTAGGTTCCATTTGTGCCATTCTGTGAAATGCTTGTTCCAAGCTGGGAGCTTTATCATTATGTTGGTTGAAAATCTGGAAGAAACACATACAAGTACATAGTTACAGCTCTAATTCACTAAAGAAGAATTTTAAAGGAAAGCTGGCTTGGGAGAGGAGATGAAGTTTCATATAACCTTAAATTTTTTCTCTCAGTGCCTCTCATAGTTACTGGAACACACCTAAACATAATTTTGTACTTCAAATAAGGAAGTAAAGGCAGAATTTCTCATGGCTGGAGCACAGATAAATACAAGAAATCCTTAGATGCTAAGGTAAAACTTTGGCACAGACAAATTGTAAAACCTAGAGCAAATCACTGTTTTTCTGTTTCTTACTGCTATTTGCAAGCAATACAAGCAGATGCACCAGGGGACTGTGAAGTATTTATAAAGTTCTGTAGAAAATGATAAACATTATAATTTCCTTCCACATTTGTAAAGCAAACATTGTCAATTGCCAAAAGAGCTCAACTCCATTTAATCAAAGGACCTAGTCTTATACATTCCCTATGCAAGGAATTCATACAAACATCACAGATAGACATATGGAAATAGCAGATAATGGACTAGGCCTAAATCTCAACAATTTAAGCAATGAAACAAAACTCATAGAACTGAGACGGGAATAATGCTCACGAAATCACTCTGCACACCTCAAGTACAGTTGAAATTCCATGGCTGTATTCATGGGCTCATGAGGCTGTTGAGGCAGATGAAAAAGACACTGCAATCCAAGCAGACTGAGCGATATATCAGTGTGGAAGTACTAAGGCTGGAGGTTTACACCCATGAGCCACCTTTACCTAGGTGGGTCTCTCTGGATGCTCCAGAGCCATCCTTCTGTCTAGACTACTTCTCTGCTTCCGCTTCTCAGGTGCTCAGACACACTGTGAGTGGTCTTATTATCAAGTGCTGCTATAAACGGCAAGTGAAGGATGTTATGAATGGAAAACTTCAATAAAAGCCAGGCAGAATATGATTTTTTTTTATTTTGCAAGCCCGAAGAATGATAGGCACATATAGTAGCCTATCTTCAGTTTCTTCTGATTTATTTCCTTATTAAATCAATTATTGTACTCCTGAAAATATTGCATTTAATACCTTCATACAGGAAAAATAGAAAATCTAGAAGAATAGCTCCAGTGCACCCGTGCAAACATTGCATTCAATGCCTTTGCACGGTCTAGGAAAATACCTCCAATCATACGGCTTCTAGAACAGAGATGACCATTAGAGCTGCTACAGCAATTGCTCTGTAGCTTTCTCTTTTTGCAGTACTACATTCCGGTCCCCGCATAATCCCAATTCCTGCACACACACGTGCACAGGGACAGGCAGTACACCTTGCCACACCAGTGCCCCTCCTCGCTTTGCAGACCATATGGCACTGCTCCCAAATCCAGATGAAGTCAGTAACCTGGAGCTGTGCAACCTGAGAGGCTGGAGCTCCCTGGCTGAGCAAAGCAGCTGCTTTAAGAGCACAACCTTTTCTCGGGGTAGTTCACCCTTGTGCTCGTAGTTTGAATGGGAACAAAGAAAGAAAGCGTGGCTGTTAACTGAGGGAAGCGCACGGCGTTACTCCCAACAGCACGGATACAGCATCAACACGCACCACGCAATTAAAATCTTTAATCTACTCAAAATTCATTTCGCCCTGAAAGTTTCTCCCATTACGCTTGCTCTATTTATCCGGCGCACAGCTGCTGCCAGTCCTCTTCCCCGCGGTCCAGGAGGCCGGTCCATGGGGGGCTCCCTTCCTCGGGCCGCGCGGTGGCCGCACGGGCGGTGCGGCACCCACGAGGG
>VYXD01014089.1:954429-968049 GCA_013397195.1 Hylia prasina | reverse complement strand
CGGCTCGGGTGAGCCGGGGATGAGCGGGGCTCGCTCGGCATGGGGGGAGGGAGAACGGCAAGCACCGAGCTCCCCACTCCTCTCGCAAAGGCGAGGTTCCTGCGGCGGCGGGTGTGCGCGGAGCGACAATCCTTCCGGGAAGCTGATACAGAGCCAGTGGGGCGGTGGCGGGGATGGGTGTCGGGGTCTCGCCGCCTGGGACGGGTAGAGGGGTGAGCTGGCAGAGCGCTCCAGCCTTTCTGTAGGAGGCTCTCGTCCTGCTGGGGTTGTTGCAGATGCTCTCCGCAGGACAGGTACTGTAAGGAGACGACAAAAAGGCTGTATCAGGTGTAGTTAATTCGTACTTTTAAGTATCACTGCGATTTCCTTGTAAGAAAGTGTGATTAAACACTGAACTGGTAGCACCAAATGTTCGGCAGAAGCTTCTCTAAAAATCCCCCATCAAAATCTTAATATGCTGAAATTGGATGAGAACTCCTGGCTGTGTGCCAGAGAGTGACATACAATTTGGAGTGGGATTTTTTAAGATGTTTGCATTATCAAGTGTCAAATTAACAAGGTTATTTCATGGCTCCTTTGAGGCTTTAACTCTCGAGTGGGAACACCGCTTTAGGAGGGCTTTGGTGGCTGCCACCCATAACTGCTGACACCTGCTTTGGAACATCTGCTCTGCAACGCGGGCAGCTCAGCTGGGTGAGAGGCAGCAGCTGAGCCAGCACAAATGCCAGGCTCGTATATTATTCAGCTGTACATGTGAAACTGCTGCTTTTAAGATGGAAGTCTGTAACTTGTGCCTGTTAAACAGCTACCACAAAGTGTCTGAGGTGCTTCTCGGTTGTGAAGCGGTGGAAAGCCAGCGAGCTGCTGTCATCAACCACGCGAAACTCTGTGAACTGATTGCAGACTTCAGGTCCCTGTGGTACAAGAGCTAAAATAGACATGTGAAGACCTGCAAACCAATAAATTGAGCTTTGTGCTTTCAAATGATCTTGTCTGTTCTGGCTTTGTCCCTGACTTAGTGATCTAAGTGGGCACAATGAGAAAGCTTTGTGTTTCATAATTTGCTATCACGAAATGGTAAAAGTGAAAGATGTCTATGAATTTTGGGTCATTTTGCCTTATAAATACAAGGTAAAACATGAGATAGTCAGCAAAGGCATGTTTTCTAGGTTTCGGCTTCTACAATCCAAAACATTGAGGTTTATATCACTTCCTAAAAATAGCTGATTTGCCATATTATTTCATGATTAGGAAGTGCTGGTTGATGTTTCTGATGACATTTCCTTACTGTTTCAACTTCCACCCCCCAAACTAGCACACATACATATTTTCAAGTCAAATTCTTGTCTTCCTGAGTTTACAATATTTATAGAATTTTTAATTAGTGTTTGCTAATGGAAGGGCCCTGACTCAGAAGAGAGGGGCCCAATTTAGAAAGAAATTCCTGAGTTAGAAAAGGCAATATATCATGTATTCAATCTTATCTTCTATAACTTCTAATGAAGTAAATGAAATTTCAGTTCATGCTTAATAGGGCCCATATGTAAGAATTTATTTTAATTTAAGCATATGTAAATATATGTAAGGTTCTCTGAATCAAGGTTGAGATTTGCTTCACCAGACTCCCTGTGACAGTTGCCAGACTTGTAGTATTTGACTCACTTTTACATTTCTATGTTTTGTTCCATAGCTAGTTTGACTTTATCACATTTGCTGATGTATTTATTTCTACTAATGACCCATTCAAATCACATACTCTTCTTAGTAGCTCCTTTGTTCACATTTCTTGGACATCTGCACATCCTTGATCTGTGCTTTTTAACTGGAATTTCATTTGTTCAGTGTGTCTGCTGGTATCATCATTTCTGGCCAAATATATATATTTCCTCACAGCCAGATGCACAGATGGTATAAATCACCTCGTCACCACTTATGTCAATACAACAATAGTGATTAACATTTCTGTATGAACGAGTTAACACATGCAGAAGGTTCTGCTTCCCATTATTTTCCATTTAGAAATAAATTTTTTTGTTAGGGTTTTATTATTTTTATAATAGATTAGCTTTTATGATGACCTTCTGTTCTGCTCTAATTAACATGAAGAACTGCAGAGCAAATACCTGTTCTGGAGAGTTCCCTAGTTCCCTCAAAATCTGATTCAAATCAGCTACAGTTGCATAATTTATCTTCAGTCTGCTTCTTTGGAGGGTTATTACAGCATTTCAATTTGAAGCAGTTCCTAATACAACTTTTTTTTAATCTACAGTTTCTGGAAGGATTGTGTATATGAAGTGAGTATCTCCTCGCTCTGTAGTTTTCTCAGCATGCTAAATTGATCTGCCTAAGTGGCTATTGCATCCTTATTTTTAGCAGTCTGCAATTGCAAATCTGCACAAAGGCCAGCCTTGCTCTTGTAAGAAAGGAGTGTGCAAAATACGTCATATTTCAAGGGATCAGCCCTTGACAGCATCACAGTGACTTTGGAGACAAGAGAATAAAATGTCAGGGACTGTGGTAATGCAGGATTCAACCAATATGGTTCAGAAGCTTAAAAAGGCCGTCAGTTTCTACCACAGTTGTTTTTGGAACAGCTGTGTCTTCTCCATTGCCTGGATTTTGCCATCATAAACGTGGCTGTGGCCATTGAGAGCCACTGCTTGTGCCTGTAGATAACCAGCTGGTCCCTACCTGTTCCACGGCTGGGGTATGCACAGGCATTTTATATGCAAATATTTTCGTAAAGAATAGACATATTTTCCTTACTATTGTTAGTAGTATTTCGATGGTCTCTTCCTCTAGACAGCTGGTGTCCCAATTAGTTACACTGAATGCGGCATTTTAAGTAGCAGCTTGTTTTGTATGTCATGTATTGTATGTGTGTGTGTCTGTAAGTACACATACGTATGTAGAGACAGGCAAAGTCATATGCCTGGTGCAGTTGCAATGTTGATCAACTGTGAGTCATAAAAACCAAATAGAAATGAAACAGAAGTTAAACAAGATTGTTGCAAGAGGAGTGCAATGAATGGAGTCTCGTTTCCTGTTTTTTCTGCGTCTCATCTTCCGACACCTCCTTGCTTTACTGTGGTTCCCCTCGTGACCCATATAAGTGGTTCTCATTAAGATCCCTTGGTATTCCTCACTTTGCTTTTTTGTCTTACCACCTGTTCCAGGTTCACTTTATTCTATGACTGACCAGAGTTATGAGTGTGTTTGCTGGTGAACAGCCTGCCCAGACTTCCTGGCCAGGCAGTCACCATGCAGAATTGGTGACAGCTGGGTCTCTCTGTGAAAGTGTCTATCAGGTGGCTGCCATTTACACAGCCATTATGGGCTTTTTATGAAACATGAAGGAACTGAACATGCTTGAGGCTCCTGTACTTTGATAACTTTGGATTAAATGGAATAGAAGTTATTAGAAAAGGATTGACAGAAAGACTCTACAACTCTAATTTTCTTTTGAGTTGAGGCTTCCAGTGAAGTACTGAATCCTTTAGCCCTGCTAAAGGATGCTGTAGACATATCCCTGCTCACTGGTTGAGAAGGAGCAGGTCCATTGAAGACTTGTTACTATGTTTTGCTGCTACTGAAATGTTTAGAGTAGAGTTGAAGGATTGTGGCTCACAGTCTTAAATTGTGTTAAAAGTATATACTTAATCACACATTCTCTTTCCCCTAAATAAGGAGATAAGAAATATATATTTTAAAACAGTTAATTCTGAATATGAGAAATATGCTCTGTGGAATGTGTCCTTTTCAATAAAAAAATGAAAACGTAGTAGGTCAAAGACTTTTGGATAACAAAGATTCCACTACTCTGTTGTTCTCTGAACCATAAGAATACTCATCACTATTTCGCACTGTAGTACTTTAGACGTAGCATGAACTATACTTCAGCTTTTATGACAAAAATAACCATCTATCAATAATCAACCTAAACCTTTCAAGGAAAGTACCAATGTAGTTATGCCAGCTTGTTATACATTCACCATTAATACTGAACCATGTCACTCTCTGCATCTGCCTAGCTTTTTGTTAGAGAAAATACACCTCTCTTTGCCAGACATTGAAATAAAATAACTATCTGTTCCTGACACAAAGAAGCAGAAGACAAAAAAAGAAAATTTAAATGGAAAGTGGAACTCTTAAATAATTTTCAAAGGTTCTCAAATTTCCATCCAAAAATTATTTAAAGCTATATGAGGAAAAGCTTGGAGACAGTCTGAAGGATTGCATGTGCTAACAGTATGATTTAAGAATGTTTCCAAGTTTTACATTTTAAAATTTTATTGTCCTTATCAAGAGGCTGTACAAGCAACTCTGCTGTCAGAATCAATTTGTAATTCATTACTTTTGTCCTCCAGTTTAATGGTGTTTAAACTACACACACATGCACACACAAACAGAAATAAAAATAGACATTTTAAAGACTGCTGTATCTATCAAGTTGATTAGAACTTTAATGTACGCTATATAAAATTGCATTGGGCTATACATTAATAGATTAGGAAAATTATAATCTACTGCAAAAACCTTCCAGCAGCTAAAGAAGCTTCTCTTGGAAAGCATTTGAAACCCTGGTCAGAGCACCAGAAAAGTTATTTGCCTTTCTTTGTATTACCTAATGTCAGCAAATTGGACCTTCATTTTGCACTCACATGGTAAGTTGCCTAAATAAAATATAGTGCTGAATATGGTAAATCAGTGAGATGATGTCATTTTGTACTGAGTAGTATGAAATTATGATGATGTGAAGTAGAAGAATGAATGGAGACCTCTACCTTTTCCTGTTATTTTTAGCTTTTCAACCATGAGTCTAACCTTATCTTTTATTTCATTTCCACACACCAGCTTACCTAAAAATGGGTTCCATGAAATCCTGAAAGTTCACCTACAGGTGAAGAACTCTGTGACCGAGGCCTATATTTAAAAAGTAGGAGGGAAAAAGGGATTTTTGATCTCTAAAAGTGAGAACTCTAGGGAAATACATACAATGAAATACTATAACACAATGAAAAAAAGAGAAGTTAATAGTGCATGATTCATATGAACCCAGCTTATAACTCCTAAGTTGAAATCTTTATTGAAAGATCTTAAAAATGAATCTGTGTTTGACGTATAGCTGAAGAGCAGCGTGATCCAACAGGCAGCCATTAGACACCATCAGACAGCAGGCCAGGATATCAAAGAGTAACACTGACATAAACCACATAAATTATTTTAAACTTTTCTTGGTTTTTTTTGTTTATGAAATTAAATTGTTTTTCTTAGTAAAGTAATTTTGTTTCATATAATTGTGGCTATAAGCATGAGATCATACTTGCATTTTTAGTGTCTACCCAAGAAAGCACTAAGACATTTAAGACCTATGAGTTACTGTGGAGTGTAGTTAGAGTGGCTGCTTTTAGATAATTTCCAGCTGTGATTTGTAAATAACATTTTTCCTTCTTTCCCTTCTTGCTCAGTGGTAATTATGTCTATATAACAAATTTAAGAAGGAATACTGTATATCTATGCAATCTATTGTTTTCATCTAGAGTGCTTGGGAAAGGAGAGCATCTTGCTTTAGAGGTGGAAAACCTGATGAATAATGAGATAAAGTTGCTTATCCATGATTGACAGCAATTGAATGGCAAGAACAAGAAACAGAACCCGACAGAGCTGGTTATAACATGTTTTCCTTCTAGTGAGGAATTCTGAGGTTTCACAAAAACTAACTGAGCTAGAAGGATGTTTAAACCCCAACAAGTTTCATTGGAGGCAAACTGCACTCTTCTCCTGCCCATTTAAGAGAGCTCCATCTCAGGAGAAGTGGGACTGAGTTTTTCAACTAACCAGTTATCTTCTGGAAGGCTTCTTGTTGATGGAAAGCAGATTTGATAGGACAGTCTTGGGCAGGCTGCCATGCACTGAATTCTGCACCTCTCTCTCTGACCCTCTAAGAGGGGAGGAAAAGGATAGTTCTTTTCCCTCTCCCCACCCTGACTTCAGTTCTGTGCTTCCCAGTCTTGAATATTTTTGCCTGTTATTTTGGCCGTTTCCTGTGAGGAAGTTATTCAGAAAGATTTCACAACCATCTTTGTAAACCTGTGTATGTAGCTTGTAAAAAAGACCCCTTTTCATAAGTTGGCCTGAACAACACATTGTCTGTTGAGCACCTGGCTTTCTACAGAGCCTGTAACAATTTTTCTTGTTCTTCTGGTTCCTACTGAAGTACTATTATTCTTTTTCCCTCTAGTTAACTAAGGCCTGTGGGTGAGACCCCCGTAGTGACAGATATTACAAAAAAGCATAGGAAAGACAGAATTCCTGCTCCGAAGAGATAATTGTGCCCCAGAATTTTGCAACATTTGAATGGATAGAACAGCATTTATCTAATAACATTTAGTAGATCTGGTAAGTAGTAAGGCAGGGCCATCCTTCTACTGGTGGTCTTTTGCATGGACAGAGGCAAACTATTTATGTGCTCTTATGTTCTGCTACTGCTACAGAGCTCATTAAATCTCCTTTTTGCAAGGAAGGCCTAAGGGCTATTAATTACTCTGATTTTCCATATATAAAATGCGAAGAATGCTACTAATCTGTTGACAAGTCTGCATGAAGCTGTCCAACTGTGAAATAATGTTGAAAATTTCATTTTCTCAGAGATACTGTCATCTCCTTGTGTGTTTTTTTTTTTCCTAAATGAGTTAGTAAAGCACTTCTCATTACCATGGAGACTAATATTTTATTGCAAAAATTGTAACTGCAAGCGAGTTTCAAGGTTGCAAGCAGATTTTCCAGAAATCAGGTCAATTGATGAAGTACCTGCACTCTGTTGGCTGCTGCAGTGCACATCTCTTTCATTCTGAGTCTTATTTACATTCCAAGCCTCAGGGCTCGGCTGCCAGCAAATCAATCGTGGAATTGTTGGGCTGTGATAGATTCTGCAATAGGATAATAAAGGGAAAATAACTTCACTGAAGGGTAAACTTACTTGCATCTACCCCAGGGTACATCAGAGTAGCATGTAGGCAGTGACTGCAAGAGTTGATGCCCCACAAGAACATATATGGGTTGGCTTATCCATAGCAGATTGTTCTTGTAACCACAGCAGAAGATAGATGGCTCAATGCGTGACAAATCAAGGCCTGCCTAATAATAAACACCCTCTTGCTATTATTAGTTTGTTTTACTAAGAAAGAAAAAGAAAGAAAAACCTTACTGCCTATTTTATCACTATTTTTTAACACATTAAAAAAAGTGAATTAAAAAAAAAAGTCAAAAAAAGAAGAAATGGCTGTAGTCCACAAACTGGAATCAAAAATATCAACCATGCACTCCAGTCCCACTCCTTGAGGCAAATATATGGAGAGCTTTCAGCAAGTGTGTCTCTTTGAACTTTGTGTAGAAACCTTCAGGCAGAATCCAAAGGCACAAGATATTTCTTGACGACATCTTGATGGAAGAACATTTCTCCTCATGTTTCTTACTCTTGTATTTATTCCCTTCCAAGTGAGTCAGAAGTATCAAGAAATTGTTCCACAGATGCAGTGGCCTGTGGAACATGATCAAACACAGGCCAAGCATTAGTTATTTTTATGAAAGATATCTGGCTTCAAAGAACCCTTGGCAACCCACATGCATTTGCAGCACTTATAGTTTTTATCAGTATCAAGTGCCCCTAATGTGTTTGTGTTGACTTCAGTGGCAGTAGTTGTATGAAAGCATCAGCACTTGGGTGGGGAGGACTGGAGCCAGGCAGAACTATAGCCCTAGCTGGTACATACAGACTTTCACATTAGCTTTTGGGTCTTCCTTTTCCAATCACATTTAGTTTGAAAACAATTTTGCAAGGTATCGGCTGCCTCTGAGCAAGTTTGCTGTGTTCAGGATCAAGCCCTGGTGGTGCCATGTCCCTGACCTCAAATGACAACACTCTGGTGTGCTGCAAAAATTTTGTTTTGTACTGTCCTCTTCTCTCTTGCCGAAATCTTGCCTTGATACAACACTACAGGGAGCTGTCAGGAAATACAGTTGTGTAGCTTTGGAAACAAACACTTATGAAGGACCAAATTAATCCAAAAGGAGAAATCTTCTGTTCCTACAAGGCTATTATGGTGCTCACTAACAGCAGAACGAAATGGAAAGTCTAATACCAGACCACTAACCCCATCAGATGTAAAATAATAAGAACGGAGTTTAATTGTATTACTACTCTTAAATTCTGGATATAATGAGAACAGATACTGGAACTCCATATTCTGAAAATGTATTATAAAATACTTTATTTGTGTGGTTTTTTAGCATATCACATTATCTGAAACACTGGGCAGTACTCAACAAACTCAGGTACGCTGGTACATGAAGAGGAATTATATCTCCTCTATTTAGTAGAATGAGAGAGAAGGGAAAAATAGAAGAAGGAGACAAAAATTAAGACCCAAGGCAATAATTATAGCAGGCAATAATTCCAATTATGTTGTCCCAGAAAGTTCTATAACATGAATTTTTAAACATTTGCTTTCATGCAGTTTTGTTCCCTTAAATATGTGGCAAAAGATTAATATCTCTTGATAGCAATAATAACAACTTTTGCTCATGCTGTTGATTTTATTATTCCCTCAGGAACCATTATTTTGTGTTTAGTTTCACCACGTCTCATTCTGAACTGGTGCACCATGATGTGTATCACATCCTTTAAGTAGTATGGTAGAGGTGGTTCATAGATTTTAGGATTTATTTTAAGCATTTATCCATTTTGGAAATTAAAAAAAAAAAAACCAACCACCAGAAAACTTTGAGAAAGACTTTCTAAAATATTTTAGAGGCTGCAGTCTTCTTTGGAATGGTATAAAAATTATTTATTAAGATTGTATATGGTCCAAACATAGTGATATGCTTATCTCAGTGGCTTGGCTGCCCATGCTGTTGTACACTCAATAGTTTTGGAAAAGGGATTTCAGCTTCTTGAGTAGTGAAGCTTCTGGCACCATTCATGTGCACTACCTTCACACATCATTGCTTCCATCTTAAAGCTGAGAGATGAGCAATAACCTCACCAATTTCAGCTTGATTTTTATCAGTTCAGGACTAGCCTTTCCCACTTAAGTTCTTGATTGTCCAATGAGGAAATGAAAAGGAACATGTGGGGAAGGGAGGAGGTTTTTTTTTAATGGCTAAATTTCCTCTTGCTTTGAGTGGCTCCGCTGGTTGCCAGTAGAGATTAAAAAGAACAACCTTTTCAGGCTACTGTAAATTCCTGCCACAAACTGAAAACTAATTTTTCTGTATTCCATGCAAATAACATACCTCTAGGCCATTCACTTTTATTACCACCTTTATTTCTTTTACTTTGCTGTTGAAGGTAATGTGAGATTGAGATCTCACATTAAGCCATCTGTCAAATTCAAAATGTGTTTCTTGGAAGAAAGGATATTTTCTGTGTGTCACATCTAACGAATATTTTTTATATTTTGGCATTATTTAACTACCTAAATAAACCAGCTACCATATAAAGTGTTCTGGAATATGTCTTATACTTCTTTCTCTCATAACCAGCAAAGAAAACAAACACATATGATTATTATTGTTATGTGCATTATTCTAACTCTTTAAACACAGAAGCAGCACTAACAGTTTGTTAGAGAAACAGCTACTTGAGCAGCTGCTTTCTACAGGTAAATCTAGATCTTGTAGGCAGACCTGTGGTCCTTTTAGGCATTCTAGGCTCTTCCCAAGGGGACACTGCTGTCACTTCATACAAGTTTTGGTTCAGGGGGCATCTAGTGCATCAAAAACACAAACTGTATGCTGGGCTGCATGAAAAGCATTTTGACCAGTAGGTCAAGGAAGGTAATTCCCTCTATTCCACTCTCATAAGACCCCACCTGGAGTGCTGTGTCCAGGTCTGAGCCCCCAAGATAAGGAGGATGTGGACCTGTTAGAGTCCAGGGGAGAGCCATGGGGATGAGGAGGGGGTTAGAGCACCTCTCATATGAAGGCAGGCTGAGAGATTTGGGGTTATTCAGTTGGAAAAAAGGCTCCAGGAAGACCTTAGAACAGCCTTCCAGTACCTAAAGGAGGGTGACAAGCTGGAGAGGGACTTTTCATGAGAGTATGTGGTGAGAGCACAAGGGGCAATGGCCTAAAACTGAAAGAGGGTAAGTTTAAATTGGATGTTAGGAAGAATTTCTTCAGTATGAGAGTGGTGAAGCACTGGAGCAGATTGCACAGGGGACATCTGTCTGCCCCATTCCTGTAAGTCTTCTAGACCAGGTTGGATGGGGCTTTAACCTGGTCTTGTGAAAGATGCAACCTGGTCTTGTGGAAGGTGTTCCTGCCCATGGCAGGGGTTTGAAACTAGATGGTCTTTAAGGCGTCTTCCAGCTCAAACCATTCTATGATTCTATGATTCTATGATTCTATGGTTCTATGGTTGTATGGTTCTATGGTTCTATGGTTCTGTGATTTTATGATTCTATAAAAATTGCCTTCTTTACATGTATACACCATCTTCATTTTGGTTGTTGACAATTCTCAGGTTTTGGAAGAAGGGAACCTTGTTTTGTTTGTTGAAATTGTAGCAAATTATGAATCACTGGTTTTTAAACATGAGAAAATGTACTCATCGTAAATTCATTCACTATTGTTTTACCAGTAGTAATTAAGTCATATGTAAGCAAGAAATGAGTTCTCATAGCAGGTCCCAAAGTGCCATTTAAGCTGGTGATGCTGTGTATTCACTGGAGAAAGACTGTCGAGGTCCATTGGAAGACTTGAGGAAATCCTTATTATTGTGAATAAGAATGGATAAGGAATCATAAGTTAGTCACAGCAGGTGAAGTGCAGGAAAAATATATGTATGTGTGTAGACATAGTTATACATGGATATGTACAGACACATCTATCTATCTATCATCTATTTATCTATGTGAGTAACTGTACTGACTGCTAGAAATAGTTCTGGAAACATGCTTGGAAGGGAATAACAGCAGCTTTTTAACTATCTCCAAAAAACTTCGTTGTTATTTTGGAGCATTTGTCATACTGCTGTTCTTTTCTGTTGTACACTGCAGTTTTTGTCACTTTAGCAGTAGAGGTTTTAAGCTTCTTTATTGCAACCGAGTGGAAGTTTTGGGACTCCCAATACTCAATGTCTATTACACAACTGACTGTGGTTTCAGAGGATTGAATTTGTATTGATATATCCAGCTGGAAAGTGCTTGTTAGTGTAACAGGAGATTGGGACTGTGGCTGGACAACAGAGCAAAATACTTTCTTGAACAGTAAGTGCATTCTTAAGACTCATCTGTATTTCCTGTGCCTTGTTAAGATTTCAGTTTAGTGGGAGTCAGAAGGGCTGCAGGAGAACTTATACACAAGTGTATGTATGAAAAGCCAGATAATATTTTTAACTGACTGAGGTCAGAAGTAAATTTCAGTAAGTCATCTTGACTTGGTTTCTCTTTGTATATACACATTTGGTATATGCAATATGTGCATATTGCACATATGCAATAAGTTCTGTTACAAAAGGCAAAGTTGAAGTAAGTAGTGGCTCCATCTGAAAACAGTCATATATTCCTAAGGGCTTTCAGTGGGCAGAGGTTTTCAAAGACAGCTTCAGTGAACTAAATACAGAACAAGGACTTGCCATATTTGACTTTTAGCTGTATTCTTATGATGAAAACATGTAGTAGATATAGCAATTATTGAACCAGCTAGCAGAGAAGCTATTTTTGATAAACACATTTAAGTATGGCACATATACAAAGTGTTTCTGTGCCTTGTCCAAAAGATAATCCAATAATTTTTAGGGATGTCTAGCCACCCACTAGATGGTGGCAAGGAGCATAGCTAGGTAAAATTGTACGTACAGCAGTGTATGAAGTTTCTTCTTAGCAGCAGAATCAGATTAATCTGCCTGCAGATTCTCCCCCTATAGACGGACATTAGAGCCAATCCTGCTGAAAAGTAGGAAAGTCTTTGTAATGGTGGTCCAGGATAATAGATTTTCCCAGTTAGCCATGCTGTAGAGTAGCAAGAAAAAGAATAGTTGGTGTGTGTGTGGGGTGCTAAATGGTACAAACAGTTACACTGTTGAGATAACTCCAGCGACAAAATTAATTCCCAGTGGTAGCTGTTTCATAGATCTCCAAAAGTGCACTGCTATGTTCAGAAAAACAAAAGAGAAGTGACAGCAAATGTTTTTTTCCTAGGACAGAATAGTGATCCCGGTGAGTTAGAATATCAAAACAAAGGCTATGTGACAGCTGAAGGGTCTGCCTGTGCTTTCCCTCTCTCTGATGTGTGCTGCATCTCATTAGTTCCCTTCAGCAGTGGGAGGTAAGGGCCCTCACAGGCACACAGGCAGAACCACCAGCAGTCAGCCCAAACCAGCTCTTTCCCAGAAGGCATTATCCACAGTGTATCTAGAACAACACCTTCCTCATTTGTGGCCATAGGGGTGATGAAGTTAAGGGAAGCAGGAAGCAGGAAAGAATCAGTCCTGACTCTGGAAAGGCAAAGTTGAGCACAGAAGGCACCTTTACTATCTGCGTGCCCTGTTATAAAATTGAGATAGCTCCCACAAAAGGATTCCCACGTTCTGTGTCATCTGCCAAGGGCTAGTTTGTGTACCTCGCTGACAGACTTGGTTGTTTGTGAGCGCAGCTGCAGAAGTGCCAAGGGATCAGCAGAATTGGATACCAGAGATTTGATTGCACTTTTAAATGGAGTAGGGGTACCCTCCCCCTCATCCCACCCTGCATGGTGGGTGGATCATAAGAACAAAACAGCATAAAAAATCTGCCTGAGAGTCAGAGTATGTGCTGTATTGTATTGTGAGTATTGCAGAGTATTGTATTGGTGAGGATTGGCTGCTGAAGCCACTGGCAGAGGCTGCATATAAGCCAAGTCAGTCTCACATAGTTTAAGGGGAAAGACCTGCATTGGTGGAAGGTTTTTTTTTTGCTATAGTTACAGAAAGAATAAAATACATAATAAATTAATATAAGAAAATATATTGTGTATGAAAATACTTAACCCTAAACCAAATATTTGCTCAAGGTTTCCAGATTTTGGTTCAGTAAAAATGACCACAGTAAACTTTATAGACAGGCAAAATTTCCATATCACTCCGAGAAGTGTGGAAAATGAAGATGACAGAGAATGGTACTTTCTCACTACCAAGTGATTAAGTGAATGAGTGAGTTTAATAATGAAAGAAGGGGGAGCACACTGAACAGAGTAAAAGCAACAGGGAGATTGTAACAAAGAGGGGAGGATTCTTCTGATTCCACTTCAGGTATCTACAGTGCAGCCTGAGTCCTCATCTCTCCAATGAGTGACTAATAGAAAAGCTGGGTACTACCTTCCTACCATCAACGTACTTTGGCAAGAGTGGAGCTGAGTGTGATTTCACCACTTACCCAGTTATAGGGTGCTGAGTAGACCGCTGTCCTGTCTTCTTCAATCCCATGTTGCAAGCTGCATCTTTACTCTGAATGATTGCCATATAACATTGTTCCTCCTGACTTTTTTTGTTACTAGAGTGACAATCCCAGATTTACCCCAGATTTACAGAATGGCTCTTTTTTTTTTTTTTTTTTTTTTTTTTTTTTTTTTTTTTTTTTT